>JAKCPB010001348.1:0-133008 GCA_021442155.1 Cymbidium sinense
ACTATAATCCATAAAGCATAAACTAACCCTAAACCCTAAGCTAACCCTAAACCCAAAACCTTAAACCCTAAACCTTAAAAACCCTGAACCCTAAAGCCTAAACACTAAACCTTAAATCCTAAACCCTAAACCTTAACCATAAACCCTGAACCCTAAAACCCTAAACCTTAAACCATAAACCCTAAAAACCTAAAAACCTAAACCTAAACCAAATAAAACTTAAAAATAAAATAAATAAATCTAAACCTAAATAAAGTAAATAAAATAAAATAGAAACTTGAAGTAAAACCTAAACCTAAACTAAAAATAAAATAAAATAAAAAATCAAAATAAACTAAAATAAAAATAGAAAACCTAAACTAAACTAAAAATAAAATAAACTAAAAAATAAAAAACCTTAATAAAATAAAAACTAAATAAGAACCTAAACCTAAAAAAATAAACCTAAAAATAAAACCTAATAAAAACATAAAAAAAAAAACCTAAACCCTAAACTAAAAAAAACCTAAACCTAAAATAAAAATAAAATAAACAAAATAAAATAAACCTAAACCTAAACTAAAACAAATAAAACCTTAACCTGAACCTAAAATAAACTAAACCTAAACCTAAAAATAAACTAAATAAAATGAAATAAACTAAAAATAATCATAAACCTAAACTAAAAAAAAAAACCTAAAAATAATTTAAAATTAGAAACCTAAAACCTAAACCTAAAAAAATAAAATAAAAACCTAAACCTAAACCTAAAAATTAAAAATAAAACATAAGCCTAAAAAAAATAAAGATAAACTCAACTAAAAAAAAAACCTAAACCTAAACCTAAAAAAATAAACTAAAATAAAACCTAAACTAAAATAAATAAACCTAAAATAAACAAACTAAACTAAATAAAAGAAAATAAAATAAATAAAAATAAAAATAAAACAAACCAAAATACAAAAAAAAAATAAACTAAATAAACCTAAACCTACCATTTTACTTAATTAAAAAAAAACCTAAACCCTAAACCCTAAACTGTAACCAATAACCCTAAACCCAAAACCCAAAACACTAAATCCTAAACCCTAAAATCTAATCCTAAACCCTAAACCCTAAAAGCATAAACCCTAAAATAGAAAATCTTAAACCCTAAGGCCTAAACCCTTCACCCTAAACCCTAAACCCTAAACCCTAACCCTAAACCGTAAATCCTAAACCCCAAACCCTAAACATAAACATAAAGTTATGAAATAAATTAAATTATAAACCTAAACCTAAGACCTAATAAACCTAAACCTAAACCTAAACCCTAAGAATGGGCAAAACCTTGACGAGAACATCACCCAACCCGAAGTCTGAGATGGCCGAGGAAGGTAAACGGATAGTTACCGCAAAGGTGGTGGTGGGAGGTGTGGATATGAAGGTTGTCGATGGAGTAGTGGTGGTTATGAAGGTGAGAGAAGCATCGAAGGTTACAACCGTGGTGGTGGTGGAGGGAGAGATCAGGGATATGATGGTGGATCCTACTATTCTGGAGGCCACATTGGTTATGGTGGGAACTGAAGAAACTAAAAAATGGCCAATCTGATCTACTACTTATAGAACTACATCTTTACAATAGAGACGGTTCTAGTCATCTAGGGTTTTTGATTAACTCTATGCATGCTCAATTTTTATTTTTGTTGTCGCTTGTCTCTTAGAAAACTTAGTGTGTTACTTAGTTGATGAAATCAAAAAGAAGAAATGTTGAATCTAAATTTGTTTTGTGTTAAAACCAAAACCCTAAACCCAACAAAAAAAACTAACCTTAGACCTTAAACCTAAACCGTAAACCCAAAAAAACCACCCTAAACCTTAAACCCTAAGCCTAAACCCTAAACCCTAAGCGCTAAAAGAATAAACCCTAAAACCTTAAATCCTAAATCCTAAACCCTAAACCTTAAACCCTAAACCCCAAAACCTAAACCCTGAACACTAAACCCTCAACTAACCATAAACCCTAAACCCTAAACCCTAAAAAGCTAAAAACATAATCATAAACTAAATAAAACCTAAAAATAATATAAATTAAATAAAAAAACCTAAACTAAAATAAAATAATAAAATAAAAACCTAAACCTAAACCTAAAAAAATAAAATAAAATAAAAAAATAAAAACTAAACTAAAATAAAATAAATAAAAACCTAAATTATAGTGAAAAATAATAAACCTAAATAAAATACAAACTAAACCTAAAATAAAAAAAATAAAATAAACATAAAATAAAATTAAATAAAACTAAATAAAACTTAAACCTAAGAAATAACATAAAAATAAAACAAAATAAATAAAAAATAAAATAAATCCAAAACTAAAAAGCCTAAACCTAAATAAAAATAAAATAAACCTAAACTTAAACTAAAATAAAGTAAACTAAAAATAATAAAACCTAAACCTAATCCTAAAATAAACTAAACCTAAACCTAAACATATACCCCAAATAAAATAAAATAAACTAAAAATAAACCTAAACCTAAAAAATAAACTAAAATAAAAAACCTAAACTAAAATAAATAAACCTAAAATAAACTAACTAAAGTAAATAAAAAAGAAAAATAAACCTAAATAAAAATAAATAAAAAATACTAAAATAAATAAAAAATAAACTAAATAAACCTAAACTTACTGTTTTACTTAATTAAAAAAAATCCTAAACCCTAAACCCTAAACCCTAGCCTACAACCCTAAACCCAATACCCAAAACCTAAAACTCTAAATCATAAACCCTAAACCCTAAAAGCATAAACCCTAAAACCCTAAATCCCAAACCATAAACCTAAACATCAAGTAATGAAATAAATTAAAAAATAAACCTAAACTCTAAGAATGGGCAAAACCTTGACGGCATGAACATCACCATCATCCAGTTTGAGTCTAGATCCGGCCGAGGTGAAGGAAGATGCTATCGTAATGTGGTGGGGATCTGAGGTGTGGATATGGAGGTTGTTGATGGAGTAGTGGTGGTTATGAAGGCAGGAGGAGCATCGAAGGTTACAACCGTGGCGGTGGTGGAGGGAGAGATCGGGATATGATGGTGGATCCGCACTAGGCCTTGGTTATGATGGGAACTGGAGAAACTAAAGAATGCCCGATCAGATCTACTGCTTATGGAACTACGTCTTTATAATAGGGATAGTTCTAGTAATCTAAGGTTTTTGATTAGCTCTATGCACGCTCAATTTTTATCTTCGTCGTCGCTTGTCTCTTAGAAAACTTGGTGTGTTACTTGGTTGATGAAATCAAAAAGAAGAAATGATGAATCTAAATTTGTTCTGTTAAAAAACCAAAACCCTAAACTAAACTAAAACTCAACCTAGACCTTAAACCTAAACCTAAACCCTAAAACCACCCTAAACCTAAACCCTAAAAACCCTAAACCCTAAGAGCAAAAAGCATAAACCCTAAAACCCTAAACCCTAAATCCTAAACCCTAAACCCTAAACCCCAAACCCTAAACCCTAAACCTACAACCTTAAACCCTAAATCCAAAACTTAACCCTAAACCCTAAACCTACAACGCTAAACCCTAAACTAACCCTAAACCCTAAACCCTAAACTCAAAAACCTAAACCTAAAGCTAAACATCCTAAACTAACTAAACCTAAAACCCTAAAATCCCAAACCTTAAACCCTAACCTTAAACCCTAAACCCTAAAAGCATTAACCCTAAAACCCTAAATCCTAAAGCTAAACCCTAAGCCCTAAACCCTAAACCTTAAACCAAACCCTAAACCCAAACCCTAAACCTAAACCTAAAGTAATTAAATAAATTAAAGAATAAACCTAAACCCTAAAACTTAATAAACCTAAACCCTAAGAATGGCCAGAAATTTGATGACTAAAACATCACCGTCAAACAGGCTAAGTCTAGATCTGATGGTGGAGGCAAAGGTTGTTATCCAGATGGGATGGTGGTGGATATGGCGTGGGAGAAGTGGTGGTTATGGAGGCAAGAAGAGCGATTGAGGTTACATAGTGGTGGGGAGAGATCGAGATATGATGGTGGATCCACTCGAGAGGAGGGAGGTTCGACAGAGAGAACCCAACCCTAAACCCTAAACAAAACCTCAACACATGTAAAACCTAAACCCTAAACTCTAAACTTTAAAAACCCTAAACCCTAAACCTTAAACTCTAAAACCTTAAACCCAAAAAACCAAAATGCTAAACCATTAACCTAAAATCCTAAACCCCAAACCCTAAACCTTACACCTTTAACTCTCAACTAACCCTAAACCCTAAACTCTAAACCCTAAAAGCTAAAAACCTAAACCTAAACTAAATAAAACCTAAAACTAAAATAAATAAAACCCAAACCAAAATAAAATAATAAAATAAATGAAATTAAAACCTAAACTAAACCTAAACCTAAACCTAAAAGAAAATAAAATAAAATAAAACTAAACTAAAATAAAATAAATCAAACCTAAACTAAACTAAAATAAAACCTAAATAAAATAAAACTAAACCTAAAAATAAAATAAACCTAAAATAAAAGAAATTTAAAACTAAATAAAAACTTAAACCAAAAAAATAAACCTAAAAACAAATAAAAAATAAAACCTCAATCCTAAACTAAAAAAAAAATCTAAACATAAAATAAAATATAATAAACCTAAACCTAAACTAAAAAAAAACCTAAACCTGAACCTAAAATAAACTAAACCTAAACCTAAACCTAAACCTAAATCCTAAATAAAAAAAAATAAACTAAAAATAAATTTAAACTTAAACTAAAAAAAAAACCTAAAAATAAACCTAAAACCTAAACCTAAAAAAATAAAATAAAAACCTAAACTTAAAAAAATAAAATAAAAACCTAAACCTAAACATAAAAATAAAAAATAAAACATAAACCTAAAATAAACCAAAAAATAAACCTAAACTTAAACCTAAAAAATAAACTAAAATAAGAAACCTACACTAAAATAAATAAACCTAAAATAAATAAACTAAACTAAATAAAAAAACCTAAATAAGAATAAAAATAAAATAAACTAAAATAAATAAACAATAAATTAAATAAGCCTAAACCTATTGGTTTATTTAATTTTTTTTAAAAAAAACCTAAACCCTAAACCCTAAAACTTAAACCCTAAACCCTAAACCTAAAACTCTAAACCCTAAACCCTAAACCCTAAACCCTAAACCCTAAAACCTAAACCTAAACACTAAACCCTAATCCTAAACCCTAAACCCTAAAAGCATAAACCCTAAAACCCTAAATCATAAACCTTAAACCCTAAACCCTAAACCCTACACCCAAAACCCTAACCCAACCCAAAAAACCCAAAACCTAAACCTAAACCTAAACCTAAATTAGCATCTAAATAAATTAAAAAAATAAACCTAAACCCTAAAACCTAATAAACCTAAACTTAAACCCAATAATGAACAAGAATGTCACCATCAAGGCCTAGATCAAATGGGTGAAGGCAAAGGTGGCACAGGGGATCTGGAGGTGCCGGTGGATATGGGTGGTGGTGCAAAGTGGTTATGGAGGCTGAAGAGTGATGGAGGTTACAATTGGTGGAGGTAGAGATCGTAGGATATGATGGAATCCCACAACTCATGAGGGGGGTTTAGGTGGGAACTAGAGAAATTGAAGGGTCATCGGATCTATGGAATTAATTTTTTAAAGGATCTAGGGTTTTGATTTACTCGCTGCTTTTCTTATCTATGTTCATTTCTTAGAAAACTTAGTGTTACTTGGTTGATGAAAGTGTGAAGAAATGTTGAATATGAATTTATTCTATAAAAAAACCAAAACCCTAAAAAAAACTAAAACTAACCTATAAAACTAAACCCTAAACTAACCATAAACCCTAAACTAATCAAACCCTAAACTAACTAACTATAAACCCTAAACCTAAACTCTAAATACTAACCCTAAACCTTAAACTTAAACCTTAAACCCTAAACCCTAAAAACCCTAAACCCTAAAGCCTAAAGCCTAAACACTAAGTTAACCTTAAACCTTAAAGCCTAAATAATAAACCTTAACCATAAACCCTAAACTCTAAAACCCCAACCTAAACTGTAAACTTAGACTCTAAACTTTATGCCTTAAACCCTAAAATCTGAAAAACCTAAACCTAAACTAAATAAAACTTAAAAATAATATATATAAAAAAAACCAAAACCTAGATAAAATAAAAAAATAAAAAAAATAAAACCTAAATAAAACCTAAAATAAACCTAAACCTAAAAATAAAATAAAATAAAATAAAAAAATAAAATAAACTAAAATAAAATAAAGAAAACCTAAACTAAATAAAAAATAACATAAAACTAAGAATAAAAAATGTTAATAAAATTAAAACTAAATGTAAAATAAAATAACATAAACCTAAAATAAAATAAATTAATAACATAAACCTAAAAAAATAAACCTAAAAAGTAAATAAAAAATTAAACCTAAACCCTAAACTAAAAAAAAAAACCTAAACCTAAAATAAAAATAAAATAAATAAAATAAAATAAACCTAACCCTAAACTAAGATAAACTAAACTAAAATAAATAAAACGTACACCTAAACCTAAAATAAACTAAACTTAAATTGAAACCTAAAGTAAATAAAATAAATTAAACTAAAAATAAACATAAACCTAAACTAGAAAATAAAACCTAAAATAAAAACCTAAATCCTAAACCAAAATAAAATAAAATAAAATAAAAACTTAAACCTAAGCATAAAAATAAAAAATAAAACCTAAAAATAAAAAATAAAATAAAAATAAAACTCAACTAAAAAATAAACCTAAACCTAAACCTAAACCTCAAAATAAACTAATATAAAAAACCTAAACTAAAATAAATAAACCTAAAATAAATCAAGTAAAATAAAAAAAATAAAAAATAAACCTAAATAAAAATAAAAAATAAAATAAACTAAAATAAATAAAAAATAAACTAAATAAAGCAAAACCTAATAGTTTAGTTAATTTAAAAAAAAGTCTTAAACCCTATATCCTAAACCCTAAAACTTAAACCCTAATCCCTAAAACTAACTATAAACAATAAACTTACAACCTTAAACCCTAAACCCTAATCCTAAACCCTAAACCATAAAAGCATAAACCCTAAAACCTTAAACCCAAAACCCAAAACCCTGCACCCTAAACCTTAACCCAAACCCCTAAACCCTAAACCCAAAACCTAAACCTAACATAACTAAATAAATTTAAAAATAATTCAAAACCCAAAAAACTAATAAACCTAAACCTAAACCCTAAGAATGGGTAGAACTTTGACATAGAACGCCACCATCAAGCAGCTAGTAGATCTAAATGGAGGCTAAGCGCAGGCGGCGAGTATTGCAGTGTGATGGGGATCTGAGTCGTGGATATGGAGGTGATGGTTGGAGCAATGGTGGTTATCGAGGTGGGAGGATTGACGAAGGTTACAATCATAGTGCTAACGGAGGGAGAGATCAGGGATATGATGCAGGATCCCGCTACTCGAGAGGATGGTGGGATGGGAACTAAAGAAACTAAAGAAGGATCCGATCTCTTATGGAACTATGCCTTTGCAATGGAGATAGTTCTAATTATTTAGGTTTTGATTTGCTCTATTTTTATCTATCATGTGTCTTAGTTTATGGTTGATGAAATCAAAAAGAAGAAATGTTGAATTTTATTCTCTATTTAAATAAAAAAATTAAAACTCTAAACCCTCAACTAAACTTGAACCTAGACCTAAACCTAAACCCTAAACCGCCAAAAACCCAACCTAAACCCTAAACCTAAAACTTAAAACTAACCCTAAACCCTAAACTTCTACCTTTAAACTCTAACCTAAACCTTAAACCTTAAACCTAAACCCTAAACCCTAAAACCTAAAACTTAAACCTAAACCCTAAACCTAAACCTTAAACTCCCTAACCTAAACCTAAACTCAAACCTAAAACCCTAAACTCTAAAACCTAAACTCTAAACCTTTAAACCTTAACCCTAAACCCTAAACCCTCAAAACCCTAAACCCTAAAACCTAAACACCAAAATCTAAACCCTAAAACCTAAACCCTAACCCTAAACCCTAAACCCTAAACCCTAAACCCTAAACTATAAACCCTAAAAATCTAAAGACCTAAACCTAAACTAAATAAAACATAAAAATAAAATAAAAAAATTACTTAACTCTAAATATAAATAAATAAAATAAAATAAAAATAAAAATAAACTAAAATAAAATAAATAAAACCTAAACTAAGAATAAAATAAATTTAAGAATAAAAAAAAACCTAAAATAAAATAAAACTAAAAAATAAAATTAACCTAAAATAAATAAAAATAAAGCTAAATAAAAAACTAAACCTAAAAAAAAAAAATAAAATAAAATAAATAAAATAATAAAATAAACCTAAACTAAAACTAAACTAAAATAAATAAAATAAAATTAAACCTAAAATAAAAAAAACCTAAACCTAAACTAAAATATAAAACCTAAAATAAAACCTAAACCTAAAAAAAAAGATAAGTAAAACTAAACCTGCATAAAATAAAAAAATGAAACTAAACTTAAAAAATAAAATAAAATAAACTCAACAAAAAATAAACTAAACCAAAAAAATAAACTAAATAAAAAAAACCTAAATAATATAAAAAACTTAAAAATAAAAATAAACAAATAAAAAATAAAAACCTAAATAAAATAAAATAAAATAAATAAATAAAATAAACTAAATAAACCTAAGTTTACCACTTTAATTTTTTTAAACTAAATCCTAAATCCTAAACCCTAAACCCTAAAACTAACCCTAAACCCCATACACTAAACCTACAACCTTAAACCTACAACCCTAAACCTAAAACCCTAAACTGTAAAACCCTAAACCCTAAACCCTAAACCCTAAACCTAAAACCTAAAACCCTAAACCCTAAACCCTAAACCCTAAAACCCTAAACTCTAAAACCCTAAACCCTAATACCTACAACCCTAAACCATAAACTCCGAATCATAATCCCTAAACTAACCCTAAACCTTAAACCGTAAACTAACCATAAACCATAAGAATGGGCATAACCTTGATGGCAAAAACATCTCCATCAACTAGGCTCAATCTAGATTTGGCTAAGGCAAGGCAACTATCATGGGGTGTGGGGATCTCAACGTGTGAGCAAAGGATGTGGAGGCGGGAGGAGCTATGGAGGTTATAGCGTGGTGGTGGAGAGAGAGATAGGGGATGATGATAGATCTTACTCAAGAGGCGGTTCTGATGGGAACTAGAAAAATTGAAGAATGGCACATGATCATTGCTTATGGAATACAAAGTAGAGACTCAACATATCTAGCATTTTTATTTTCTATGGGTGCTTATTTTTATCTATTTCATCGCCATGCCTTAGAAAACTTGGGGTGTTACTTGGTTGATGAAAAGAAGAAATGTTGAATCTTAATTTGTTCTCTATTAAAAAAAAAACCTTAAACCTTAAACCCCAAACCCTAAAAACCCTAAACCCTAAACTAAACTAAACCCTAAAACCTAAACCCTAAACCTAAAACCCTAAACCATAAACCCTAAAACCTTAAAATCCCTAAACCCCAAGTGTAACCCCTAAAACTATAAACCCTAAACCCTAAAACCTACAACCCTAAACCCTAAACCCTAAACCCCAAACCCTAAACCCTAAACCCTAAACCTTAAACTAACCCTAAACCCTAAAACTAACCCTAAACCCTAAACCTTGAATAAAGATGTCATTAGGAGTAGATCTAAAGAATGACCTAATCCCAACGTAGTTATGGTAGCAAAAGAAAATGTCTTCAAGAGACATTCCCTTGATTATTAGAGATTTGAATACCCTAAACTCTAACCCTAAATAATATTATAATACCATATATTAAGTATAATGTAGCATCATATATTTGAGCATGTAGTGATATATTTTTGGATGTTATAAGATGTTTTGAAATGTTTTAGTATATTATGGTATTATAGTCTATATTAATATAAATCATAAAATATTGGTTTAATAAATCAAATGATGAAATTGTTAAATATGAAGTGGGAATTAGGTTGAAAAAAGGTGTGCTACAACACTTGTAGTCTAAAAAAGTAAGATTTTATGTTCAAAATAAATATTTTATGTTGTAGCATAGTATAGCATCATACATCATAATATATTGTTCTACAAATTTTAAATTATTTTAGTATTTATAATCATGCAGTCGAGCCTACTATAACATTATTTATAAAATGGTTATTTAGACTTCAAAATGGTGGAATTTGGCCAAATTCATAGTAGGTAGAGCATGACATTATAATATATTATTCAATTTAAAATATGTAAGTGATATGACTAAAATATATAGTTTTTTATTATTTAGACTAATTTTATGATTTTTATCTTAAGCAATCCCTTATGATGTGATATGAAATAGTATAATATAATATGTTATACTATAATATTGGATGCCATAACATAGTGTAGCATCATGCATTATAGCATACTATTGTGTATTACTACTTATTGTTTAGCATATTTTAGTTTGTTATAGTATGATGTAGTAGAGTTTGTACGGTATAATTCATAAAATTGATTTATAGTCGAGATGATGGATTTGGCCAAATTTAAGGTAAGCTTTAGGGAACATAATTGGGGTCTTGGTGTGTCATTTAATCAAAAGAATGGAATTTTGCATCCAAAATAAATGTTCATTTTTCAACCAAATTTTATAAATTTTTTTGCTTAAAGTGATTCATTTTAAGGTGTAATGTAAGATAATATATTATATGAAAGCATATTAAAATATAATGTGCATAATAATATAACTTCACATAATACACACACACAATACACACACACAATACAATAATACATATAATACAATATAATATATATAATACATATATATATATATATATATATATATATATATATATATATATATATATATATATATGAATTGTGTTACTAAATGTTATCATACATTTTAGTATGTTTTACTTTTGTTATATTATATTGGGTCAAAACTCACAAAAATGTTAATTTGAAGGTTGAGATGGAAGAATTTGGCAAAATTCATGGCACACACCAAGAAGCAACACAAAAATTATGCTATTTTGTACCATTTCTAAAAGAAAATTTATAATTTTACATCTAAAATGAACATTATTCATTTTTTGAGCAAATTTTGTTATTTGTTCCTTTTAAGTGATTCTAATAAGGTATAATGTTAGATAATATATTTTATTATAGCAAATTATAATATAACATCATATATTATAATATAATAAAGTGTGTTAATTCATAATGTAATATGTTTTCCACGATATTGTATAGTTAGTTTGAGCTTGCACCATCACAAATTATAAAATGTTGATTACAATGTTAAGATGATGTAATTTGAACAAATACATTAGGCTTTTGGTTGAAGTATTAAAGGTGTGCATAAGAGAAGAAATAAGATTTGATGAGAATTCCATGTCAAGGACATGCAGGAAGATCCGTTAGGGGATCACACATGCATTGGACATGACATGTGAGGGGGTCTATATCGAGGGCATAGAAAGAGAAAATATGTTAGGGATAATGTTTGAATTTGATTTGATTATATGATTTATGGAAAGAAGATCTATTAGAGATAAGAATCTATAATCCAGGGATTAAGATTGAATTGACTTTAATTTGTTTTGTTTTAATTGATGTGGAGGCATATCCTGATATATGGGCTCGAGTCTAGGGGATCGGTATATGAACCTTCCTCTAAGTTTGGGCTATATCAGGGATTAGGATTTGAGTTTGATTTCATAGATTTGTTTGGGGATGTATCCACTGGAGATAATAGTTTGGTTGGATTTCTTTGATTTATACTCTATTTGGGGAGTTAGTTGAATTTTGTTCCACTAAGGAGGTTGGTTTTGAATTTGATTTTTTTGCTTGACTTGTTTATATATGATTTGGGGCTCCACTAGAAAAGGATTTTAACTCCACTAAAAAATTAGATTGGGTTTAATTTAATCTAAGTTAATGTATGGACCTTGTCGGTGTGTGATGGACCCACTAAAAAGGGGTTAAATCAGCCTTGACCTACCTTAAGTTTACAAATCTAAAGGGATAGTCTACCGACTATGGGGTAGAGCTAACCAACCTAAGGGGTTGCCTTTCGATGTGCAATGACTGTGCTAGGAAGAAGGCATAACCGACTTACATCTTCCAAAGCAAGGAACAACCACTGGGGTGACCTATTGGATGCACAACAAATCAAACTCGACCTGAAAACTATGTGTCATTGGGGACTTATGTCAACTCAAAAGTAGTCGATTAATTTTATCTTAATTTCATGTGATTTGATATGCTTTGTTTGGTTTAGTTTGATTTCAAATTGAGGGCATATTCTAGGGATGTGAGCTCCAAATTTGATAGATTTAATTTATGGACCATGTCAGCAATGGACCCACCGAAGGGGCTATATCGACTTGTTTTATCTCATTTACAAATCCAAAGAGATAGTCTTGTCATGGGTAGAGAGTGCTATGAAGAAGGCATAAGGCTTACATCTTCTAAAGTAGGGAACAACCACCGGGTGACGTTGGTAGCACAATAAATTGAACCCGACTTAGGGAAACTGAGTGAATGTCGATGGGGACTTATATCAACTCAAGAGTAGTGATTCATAGGGAGTTTTGCTGACACTCTAAAGATAGGATACCCCAGAGGAATGGGTGTCCTCCTAATCCACAAGTGAATATATATTTTGTTTTTAAGTTTGCATTGACCATGTTGGTGTGTGAGGGACCACACTGAGAAGTGGCAATGTCGACCTTGACCTATCTCAGATTTACTGGACCAAAGAAGAATCTGCACATCCACAAGATGGATTCTCCAACCATAGGGGTGGTTACTAGGAATGGGGAACTATTGAATCTGATAGTAAACCAAGTAGTGTATAAATGGGGTCGCAAAGGACGTGATCCAAATATAGTGCCCACAGGGGAGGTGCTGCTAGGGGTGTTATCTTGAGCCCTGTAAAAGAAAGCCTATAGGTGTACGGTGGCCAACTCAAGGAGAAAGCATAGCAGACTTACATCTGCCATGAGTGGTGTATCCTAAGAGAACCAACCAACCTATGTATCCATCATAATGAGTGGTGTATCCATCAGATAGTGAGAACCAACCAACCTAAGGTGTCGATGTGCAATGATCAAGAAAAAAAGCATGTAGGCTTACAACTTTGAAATCATCAGAATAGTCTTTCATTGGTTGGAGATGTTATCTAACCTAGAGTGACTAGTAAGCGGGGAGCCCCAGGAAGGACTGACCTAGACTTGAAGCATTAGGAGGGACTAGGGGACTTATCCTAAACCTTAAATATACTCGACCCAGTCAATGCATGAAGGCTAATCTAAGAAGAAAGGATAAGAAACTCACATCCTCTTAAATGAAGCTAACATGAGGTAGCTTAGCCAAAGAAGGCCTACCAAACTAACAAGGCACTTATTGGTGGCCAAGTAAGGAAGGAAAGTGTAGACTTACATCCTCCAAAGCAAGAAGACCACTAAGGTGACCCACTAGCAGGGTAGCATGTCTGACCAGACCATCAATGAGTGTCATTATCTCAACTTGAGTAGCCTAAGATAAAATATATGTGTTTTCTTTATATGTTTATGTGTAGTTTATCTTTGTGTTGTGTCAATGAAGGATAGGACACCGCTCGAGTTTCATACACCTACCCTAAACACATCATGGAAGATTCACAAACTAGAATACTTTTAACATGGAAGAGAATGAATTCAAAATGAAATTATCATTGATGATAACTATTTTCAAACATTATTTACTATATTTCTTTAAGTATAGCCCATTGATTAGAAGCATTGGGCCCTTTCCCTTATGATTAATAAGTAGATAAGATCCTCCTTGAAGCCTTCTCTATGGCGGGCCTTCCCAAGTGGGTTCAAACTTGCCTCCCATCTTATGAACAATCTCTCCTTAGAACTAAAATAAGCTCTCCCACTTGAAAAGCTCTAAGATGGACCAACTTGTTATGAGCTTGAGTCATTTTAGCTTTGTACAACTCAAGATTTTGGCATACCGGTAGGAATCTCTTTTCTAAACCTTCAAGCTCTTCTAACCGTAACTTGGCATTCTATTCTTTTGTGATCTTGCTACCCACAGTTATCCTTAGTGATGGGAGTTAGACTTCTAATAGTAGAATGACTTCAAACCCATACACTAAGGAGAAAGGAGTAGGCTGAATTGGAGTTTTATATGTGGTGCGATAGGCTCATAAGGCTTCAACTAACTGCCATGCCACCATCACTTTGTTGTCAGTGTCTTCTTTAGTATTTGGATGAGAGTTTTGTTGAATGCTTCTTTTTGACCTCAGTAGTTGATGGTAGAATATCTCCAATCTATGTTGTCTCTAGGCAAGTTATTGATATCGGATGCTCTTGAATGCTATATCATTATCAAATATAATTCATCAAGGCACTCTGAACCTATATACGATATGGTTCCTAAAAAATTGGAGCACATGCTGAGCTGTAACCTCTCTGAGCTGAATAACCTTTGCCCATTTGGAAAATTAGTCAGAGTAAGATAAACGATGACCCTTGAAGGAGGATCAATCAACCCACTTTGTCTATACCCCAACACTCAAATGACCATGAGGCCAATGTATGATGTAGAATGGGTGGTTGGTAGACCACACCGGTATTTGACATTGGTGGCATCACATAGTCATATCCATGCAATCTTTGATTATCGATGGCGGTATCCTAGTCTCTTGATATTGGCTTTCATCTTAGACCACTTGGTTCCACATAATCCGTGTACCGATCATGATCTTATGGGCTTTGTGTCTAAATAATGTATATGATCAAAGATCACTAGTACAAGACACCATCCACAAGAGCATAGGAAAGTGCTCTCTGCTTCATATGATAGGCTTGGAACTTCTCTTGAGATAGTTTATCTTTCTTTAAGTGATCCATGAATGGTTTCCTCTAATCTAACTCCTCATCCTTCTTGCCAGTGGCAACCTCCCCCTTCAAGAGAGTATTTTTTGATGAGTTTAATATCAATATGTGATAAGACTTGTCTATTTTAGACCTTTATTGATATGGACTCATCCTCTAAATATGTCAACTCCTTGACAAGCTTGGGTAAAAAATATGCTTTGACATTCTCTCCTCGAGGAATCTTATAAATGGTAACCTCTAGGATGTGGACCAACAACTCTATGGTGTACTTATTGTAGTGATGGAGCTTAGGCTTTATAACCTTAAAGGACCCAATAATTTGGTTGATAACTAACTAAAAATCACTGAAGATGTTGATGTTCTGGATGCTTAGAGTAACAACTAACTACAGACCGGTAATCAGAGCCTCATATTCAGCTTCATTATTGATGCAAGAATTGGATAGATGATATGAGAATCTCATAATATCATAGTCTAAAGTTAAGAGAACTATTTGTACCCCTTCCTTTCTTGGAATAGTAGATTATGGTTCTTCTCCTCTTTGAGAGGAAGTCACACCATCAAAGTACATCTCCCAGTGGTGAATGCTAGTATCTCCTAAGTTCATGATTTGTTCATCGAGGAGATAATCACTAAGAGAAGTGGGTGATGTTAAGAAATCTACTAGTGCTTGTCCTTTCACCGCACGGGGTATGAAGGTAATATCAAACTATGAGAGATCATGGACCATCATGCCAACCATCGAGATAGCATCACTGATAACTATAGTGGATTTCTCCTAGAGATTAAGTTCACTTTATGAGGAAGCATGTAGTTGTAGCTTTTGAATGCAAAGATTAAAGCTAGACAATGCTAATGGGTGGATAATTAGCCTCAATAGGGATTAGATGATTGAGGTAGTAGAGTACATTTTCCTTCCTTCATCATTGGTTGGGCCAACAAAGACCCAAGGAGTTTTTAACAGCAAAGTTTGAGTGGGGCTTGATAGTTAGAACGCGGTGCGTAATGTCTTCAAAGCATGCTCACACTTATCATCCCACTTGAACTTGGCATCCTTTTGACAAGTGCTAGAATGGTACATCTTCCGATAGGATATAAAGCATCTTATGCCAACCTTAGAATGATCTGAAGTTGAGTTAAACTTTTAGGGGTGGCATTTATATTGATCATCTCTAGATCAATTTCAATTCTCGTGTCAAAAAAACAAACCCAAGGAATTTCTAAGCTACTTTGAATGCACACTTCAAGGAGTTCATTTTGAGGTTAAATTATCTTAATTATGAAAACTACTATCAAGTCAAAGAGATATGCTCTTCCTTTCTCTACTTTGACCACAAGATCATTGACATAGCACTCAACTTAATGATGAATGAGTTTGCCAAAGATTCAAGTCATACGGTATGTAGTCCACATTTTTAAGTTTGTAGCATGACCTTATAGTAATAGATTTGATCGGGGATCTAAAAGTGTTTCCTTCATCTTTGGGCCATCTTATTTAGTTATATCCATAAGCCATCCATGAAAGAGAAGACGCATGAGATGAGGCAATGTCCACCATTAGCTCTTGGTAGTGGAAATTCATCTTTGGACATGCCTTATTTCTAAATTTCTAAATTTTCTTTCGTGAATTTAACTAGGATGATGTCAAAACCAGGAAGGTATTTTTTTTGGATGAAGCCAAAGATCGATGAGTTTCTTGACTTCAAAAATGACCTATTGTTCTCTGTCTAATCACATGTGTCTTGCTTGATAGGGTTAGTAGATTTTTCTAGTTTATGGGCTACATCAAGAGCAATCCAGCATCTCTTCATTACTATGTAAGTCCTTAAACTCAATAGCTTAACTAAGTCATTGGTTTCAATTTCATTCAATAAAAAAATATATGTCATGGATCTTCTTCAATTCCAAGTTGATTTCTTCATGGTGACTTGATCTCTTCTTTGAACTCTTGCTGTGCATCTAACTTCAAAATCATTTGGATCATCTAAAGTTTCTAAGAATAGCTCCTCATATGAGTTAATGCAGAAAAAAAGAACCAATGGATTCCAAATGATTGGTGATGACAAAGTAGAATTTAAATCTTAGTCTGATGTTTTACATTTATTCTTCCATGTTCTTTTGAAGTAGTCTAACCTCTCGCTATATGGGATTAACCTTTTCTTTGCTAAATTATGAACATAAGATAAGTACCAATTGAAAGGTAATTCTATTAAATCTTTATATGAATCATCCTCAAGTTCTACATAAATTTCTTGACTTGAGGATGATGCTCCCATAAAGAACCTCTGAGTCTTCACACATGTTGTTGACTTAGGGATTGTTTAACTACCAAACCCTCATCTTTTGAGAGGAAAGTGATGTTAGCTAAGGTTCCCAACATGCCTAACTATTTCACATAGACTTGGATACACTTATGCTTTGTTTGAGCTCTTCATCTATTGCTCGTGTTAGCTCCAAGGGAATCCTAAGAAGAGGTGTGCTAACCATATAAGACTCATCCCTATGAACTATTCTCTATTTGGATAGAAGTCTACTCGTATGGGACATATCTTCTATCTGGCCAATAAAGAGGTTTTCCACCCCTAGGACCGCTTTGTATCCTATTCCCTTAGTGGATGTTATCATCCTACCCATATGTTTAAATGGAGCAATAAATATATTAAATTTAATGTCATGCTCCACTTCCTCCTCAAGTCTATTTTCGCCTCCCTTTTATTTTCTTTTTTCATTTTCTTTCTTTTTTTTCTTTTCTCTTCTTTTCTTTTTTCTTTTCTTTTTTTTTTATTTTAAACTTTGACCAAGTTGTAAGAATAGACTTGTTGATTTTGAGGGAGGTAAGTAGCATCCTAATATATACCTGAACAGTAAATAACTTGAGATCTCCTTCGACATAGTAAATGATCCCACCTCTCATAAACTTCACACACTGATGTAGAGGGGATGGAACTATTTTGTTCTCATGTATCCTTAGTCTCTCAAGCAAAGCATTGAAAGATGTATCTGTTATATGAAACTTGACGCCTTCTAATCATCTATCTCTAAGGGAAACACTATTGAGCCTAAATCCAATTGACCTCACTTTTGGAGTGTGGATTCAATCATCCCATCTTATACTTGGAGTCTTCTAAACAATAAGACTTCCCTAGTCATAAGACACTTCTAATATTTAGGTAAACACTTAACCTAAACCTAAAGAAGAGAAGGGTTAACCATAGGATTAGGTTATTCTTGAGATTAAGATAATCCACCCCTACAACCCAAATCCAATCCATGCTCACCTTCTCAAACCATACCTCCAGTTCAAACATCAAAAATCCAAATCAAAACCCAAACTCCAAAACCAAATGATTGAAGCCCCTGATCAAATCCAAACTTGAAACCCTTCCTAAGCATATGACCTATCCCATGGACTTAGCCAAATCTTAATCAAATCCAAATCAATTTAGTTTCTCATAATAAATTTATATCTTCAATTATCTTCCTAAATATAAATCAAATCTACATTCAAATGATTAAAAGTAAATAAAACTAAATTATGGTGTTTTATTTTGTGGATGTGGGGCACATGGTGGTACTTTTGAAGTAATCTAGACATTAATGATATACTATCTCAAAGATAGAAATCACCACCCTATAATGGACCTAATCACCTAATAAGGACTCCTAAGGCATGATGGGTCTTCAATATACAAGAGATCTTTCCCTACTTTACATGGAAAAGTAAAGTAGGGTTTATTTTAATTTGGTTAGTTCCTATGGAGGCAAGCCCCATAGTTACATCTATGAATGGGAATTCTTTAAGAATACTCTCAATTAAAGTAGACAATTAAGGTCAAGGATTTCAAGAATAAAAGACTATGAAATTAGCTATTTTAGAAAATCAAATGGGATAGATCAAGGAGAAGACTTATTTTTGGAATCCAAAGGGAAAGTAGGAAATGCTCATGATACTAGGAAGCCTAGTGAGCATTCCAATCTACCCTATAATTGGGCTTTATATTTTTTGAAATTTAAAGAGAGTTAATTATTTGAGTTGACATTTTATTAGATTGCTAGGGCTTATAATTCCACAACATAAGATTATGGAAAATGCCTAAGAGGTGAGGATTTATACTTGTAGCCCAAAGGAAATAGCTACTCAGATTCTAAACTAAGGAGCCTTGGTACAAAACAAAGGCATGACCAAAATCTAAGCAAAATGGGTATATGGTTTACCTCCACAAGAGAGAATAAACCACCGCCGGACTATTATGGAGTGGCACCAAACTCCTCCTACGCTTTAAATCCATGTAGGAACTTATGCTTTACAAGATGGCTAAGCTATTGTTATTTAGAAAGAAAACTAAGTCCTTAAACTCACTAAGAGACTAGAGCATGAGTGGTATGAATCCATGACTTAATCTAATGCAAATTTTATCAAATTTATTTGATTCTTTTGACTTTTATTTTGACATGCTATGGGATTTTGTATTCCTAAATGCATGAGGATTTGATTATGGGCCAAATCAAGAGAGAAATGGTTATTCTTCCACCAAAGGCTCTCATAGGTTAAGCGTTGATTCTCTAGCAAGGATGGAAGCCCCCTCTTAACAAGAGTGGAAGAATATGACATGCATGATATTATACATTCATTCATCTAGCTAAGGGGTTGCTAAAAAATTTTATTATCTTGATTTAATTCCTAGGCTTTTATGTGAGGTTATGAGTTGTTTTAAAATTTTAGTTATGAGTTGTTAATTGGGGTAGAAAAATTAATTTTATCCTAAGATCCTACCACATCCAGGCCACACATTCAAGCATCAATCATAAAGAAACTATGAAAAGCATGTTCTAATGCACAATCTAAACACAACATCAAATAATTTTATAGACTACCATAAAGGAATAGAAGGCCAAGGGTCGGGTTCCACTGCAAAAAAGAGAAAAAAAGAGATGGGTAGAAGCTCTACCCTTATACAACCAATTAAAAAAAATAATACATGCTATGGGGTCTTCTTTTCTTCATTTCTTCCTTCTCTTCTTTTGATTTGATTTCCAAAGGCATCACAAGGCACCCTGGACTAAGCCTTAGCCACTCCCATCCTAATCATAACACTAATCCTAATTCCTAATGAAAAATTACTTTCAAAATAGTAAAAGTAAATCTAGCTACACCTGCAAAACAACCATTAGCTAAACACGCCATACAACCCAAGCATTTATATGAATAATTTGGGCTTAGCACCCCAGGCATGGGTAACCAAGCCCACCTATCCTAATGTGGGTTACGCTTAGGGGCTAAGCAACTTGCATAGCAAAGCATTTATATTTTTATTAGAGTGGCCCCTTAAGCACAACCCCCTGCAGAAAACATGATTAGGCTAATAACAACCTAACATCTAGTCTACAAAACATACACCCTAACATCTAGTCTAAAATATTACATCACAAAAAAAACATAACATTATACATACAAAGCCCAAACTTAGCACTAGAAGTGGTGACTTAGTATTCTAATGTGTGTGCTTAAGGTTTGTGTTGCAAGACTTTACTAAGCTTCTTTAGTTTAAGTTTTAATTTGGAGTTTGAATTTAAATTTTACCTTTGGGTGATTTCAATTTAAATGATTTAATGATTTACTTTTCATTTTTTTATTTCACTTTTATTTGGTTAAAGTGATGTTTAAGTTTTCAAGAATGAAGAGTAGAATGAATTCAATTTGTGTGAGAACTCACCCTATTCAACATCCTAATAAAGAGTATAACTAAGATCCTTAAGTATCTTATTAGCCCATTTGAATTTATGTTGATTTGATTTGATTTATTTGATTTAATTTAGAATTTAGAATTTGAGTTTGTATTTGATTGATTGATTTTGGATGTTTTTTTTTTAATACATCTTGATAATTCAATATCCTTAATATGAAGTTTAAGTTTGTTTAAAATCATGTTTTTTTATTGATTAATTTTAGATTAGATGTTTGGTTTAATTAAATCATGATAATTCAATATCCTTAATCTCTAATGAAGTTTAAGTTTGTTTAAATTCATGTGTTTTTGATTGATTAATTTTAGATGTTTTGGTTTAATTAAATCTTGATAATTCAATATCCTTTTTAAATTAATATCTAATTCTTTCTTTGATTATGGTTATGTCACTTAATATCATGCTTATTTGATTATGGTTATGGTTCATTCATTTGTAGTTTGATCAGTTTAGATAAGAGATTTTATTTTGATTTTTAATTGGGTTTGATTCATTGTAATTAGGATTTTATCTTTTAATCTTATCCATTTGTCATGTTTATCAAAGTTTGGTTTGCATTTTGATTTCATACATTGGATAGTTAATTAGTTTATCTTATTTAAGTAGGTTGAATGAGATTTGATTTGATTGTATATTAAATTGATGAGAGTCTTTCTTAATTTAACTTAATTTGATTTAATTTGATTTAATTAGCTTTATTGTCTATGGGTTTTCTTAGGTTCAATGTGATTATGTGATTAATTAAAAGTATTTTATGTTAATTATAATGGTTTGTTTAATTTTCAATTTATTCTCATATTTGTTTAGACTAATGATGTAATTAATGACTTAGTGGTGTAGGTAATTTAGGTTTTGATTAGTATTTAATTACATTTTGATTGATTAAACTTAAGTTTAATGTAATTAATTTGATTAACTTAATTAGTTTGTTTAAGAGGTGTGATCAAATTATTAAATTAGGTTTGTTTAATTTTTTAAAAAATTTGATTTCATATTTATTTTGGTTAATGATGTAATTAGAGTTAATGATTTAAGTTTAAATTAGATTTGATTAGAATTGCATTTTATGTTTGATTAAGTTTAATATGATCATTAATTAACTTAATTAGTTTTATTTAATAGTGTGATTAAATTAATTAGATTAATTAAGTTTTTGATTTGGATTAATTTTAATGTGATTTATAAAATTAATTTAGTTTATTAAGATGATTAATTTATTAAGTTTGCATTAATTAGATGTTTGATTAATTAAGTTTGATTAAGGGTCAATTATAATTATTAAATTTATGAAGGGTTTGTTTAATTAGAGATTAATGACTTAATGATTTAGGTTTAATTTAGGTTTTGATTAGTGTTTAATTGCATCATAATTAGGTTTGATTAAGTTTAGGTTTAATATGATTAATTTGGTTAACTTAATTAGTTTATTTGAGGGTGGGTTATTAAATTTAATTAGGGTTTAAGTTTAATTTTAGAGTTGGCTTTAATGTAACTTATTTAAATTAATTTGATTAATTAAGATGATGGATTAATTTATTAAATTTTCATTAATTAGATGTTTGACTAATTAAGTTTGATTATTCATGATTAGGGTTTTACTTGATTTGATTCATTTATTATGTTTGTTTGATTTCATTAACATCTTCGATTTTGTTATTAGGTTGAAATATTCAATTGTTAATTAATTATCTTATTCCCAATGGATGTGATTTAATCATATGTTAATTAAGTTTACTTTAATTTTATTTGGTTTAATTGATTAGTATCAAAATGATTAAAGTTTCCTAAATTTGTTGGGTTTTGAGTTTGATTTAAGATTTAATCATTTAATTGAGTTTTATTATAAATAAGGTTTAATCATATTTAATTTAATTTTCTATAAGAATGACATTTCTCTGATTTGAAATTTGATTAATGATTGCTTAAGTGCTATTTCATTTCTAATTTTGATTTAATATTTAAATTATTTTTAGATTATATTTTTAACTCCTTAATTGATTAAACTCAAATCTTAAGTGTTTGGGGTTCATTAAGATTCAAGATCACATTATTTTCTTAAGAGTCCTAGATGTCAATTGAAGTGATTTAAGCCATTTTGAAGATTTTTGAAAAAATTTTATTTGATTTATTATATTAAAATGGACAATCTAAACTTCAAAATTTAATTTCTCACAATCTAGAAGTCCTTTTCACTTGGAAGTTTTATTGTTGGTGTGTTGTAACATTAATTTCAATCCCAAAAAATTTCAACTTAATCTAACTTATATTTTTGTTTTAATTAATGAAATTTGATTTTTACTATAACTTAAATTAAGCTCAAAATACTCAAGAAACTTTGGGATTTTGGGTTTGTTGGATTCTTGGAAAAACAAATCCAATGAGCCCTTCCTTGCAATTTTGGTTAAGTATTTTATTTTTTATGAATTTTAAAGGTGATTTAAATTAATTTTTTATAAAAGGAAATGCGCGCCGACGCCTTTGGTGGAAGGGAAAATGACCCTCATGGCTCTCTCGGACCATCCGATCGATTAGATGGTCGATCGAGTGGATCTAGAGGATAGAATCGCATCGGTAACGCCATCGATCGTGGTTCACGCGACGATGGGTCGATCATCCTGACATGGCGTCCAAGGCGATCCGATCATGTGTGCAGCATGATTGAACGGTCCATCACATCATCAAGCCCCGAGACGCATCACCAATGATCCGCAGTCCATCCCATGAACCATGGGATCAGACGATGGATGTAGCCCATCGATCAATGAATAGTGTTTTCTTTTTTTGGAAAAAATGAGGGTTTCTAAGCCAAAACTTGTCCAAATGGACCCATTTTCATGCTAATTTGCACCAAAAAAAAATTTATTTTCTAATTGGAAAGATTTAAAGTAAAAATGCAAAATTATCTTGGGGAAATTCTTAAAATTGTGAGAAAATTAATACAAAATGTGCAAAATCTAAAGGCTGGCTATGGTTTGGAGAAATTTACCTTGGGATGATTTCTTACAGTGGTGAAGATCCGAACAAACTCTTAGGTATGTGAGGAAGCTTTGGAATGATCTTTAGCCCTTGCCTCCCTTTGAAATGTCACCTTCTCTGATGTCTACCATTGCCTCATCGGAAGAGCAATTATTTATGTTTTTTTAGCTCAAAAATGGCTCAAAGAAGTGGAGGATAGGTTCCTTTTTTGCTTTGGGGAGCTTTTAGGGGCTGAATGGTGGTGCAATGAAGAGATCGAAAGCCTCATCTCCCCTCTTATAATGGCCAAAAAATAATCTTGAATTTTTTGGCTCCAAATTGATTATCTTGCTTGGGTGGTTGGGATGGATGATAGATTGATTAAGGACTTTGGATTTTTTCCCCAAAGTCCTCTCTTGCTACCATATGATTAGATTTATTCAATGCAATTGTTAGGGAGGAGTTAAGTGCATGTGATAGGGGGAATTAAATGAGGTTGGGTGGAATCCAATGTGGGAGAGGATCAATGAGAGATTTAAATGGGTTGGGTTGGTTTTGGGCTGATCCCAAATGGGTTTGGATAGGTTTGATCAGCCCCCAATGGGTTTTGGCTTGGTTTCAAGGGATTTAGCCCAATTTGGGTCATATGGGTCATTTTGGGTCAAATTGACCCATTTGACCAAAATTGGCCAAATTAGCTTGGGTTATGCATTGATTCATGTTCAATTGGCTAATTGAAGATGAATGTGATCTTTGGTTCGAATTAATTTGGATTTAATTTGGATTTAAGCCAAATTGATAAGCCAATTTGGGCAAGTTGACCAATTGGGCTCGATTAATCAAATTGGGTTTAATTATGGCTTGGTCAAGTTCAATAATCAATTTGGAATGAACTTGAGCCATTGGTTGTAATCAATTTGGGTTAGATCATGATTTGACCTGATTTGGTCCTTTAGACTAATTTGGGTCAATTTGGATCAAATGGCCAATTGGGCTTGGTTTAACCCAATTGATTGCAATTGATCATCCTAGGGTGATCAACAATCATGGTGGAAGATTTTGGTGAGCTTGGTTCAATCCAATTTGAGTGAAGTTGGCTCAAATGGGTCCTTTAGGTCACTTTGGATCAAGTGGACCTAAGTGGGTCAATTGGTTTGGTTTTGGTTTGATTCGAGTTTAGTTGAACTTATATATGAGCCTTAGATTTGAATATAAATTCAATGGCAACCAATTTGGAGACTAAAGGATTTTGGCTCATTTGAAATTTTTAAGTCATAAGGGCTAGGTTGGGTTTGATTTGGGTTGGTTTTGATTTGATTTGATGATTGTATGTTTCATTTATATTTGGGTAGATAATTGAATGAATGATTGATTTAAGAAAAAAATCATTGGTTTTGACTTGATCTAGATAGAATTTGGCTAAGTGAATTGGCTTAAAGGGTTTAGATTGAGTTTGGATTTGATTTTTGATATAGTTTTGGTCATTTGAATTTGGATTTCATTTATATTTGTTAATATAAATGAATGAATAATTGATTTATAAAGAGATCAATTGAGTTTGATTTGATTTAAGGGGAGTTTTGGATAAGCTTATGAATGTGGTTCATATGGCTTTGGAAGGGGTTTTAGGATTTGAATTTGATTTTGGGTTTCAATCATTTGGAGTCAAATATTGAAATTAGATTTGGAATTTGAATTTGAATTTGAGATTTGGTTTAAGAATTGAGTCTGGGTTTGATTTTATAAAGTGTATCTAGATTGTAGGATAGGTAATTTTCTTAAGCCCTAAGAGCCTCAATCTATGATTAACACTTCTAAATCTCTAAGCTTAGGTTAAGTGTTCACCTAATCACTAGATGTGTCTTATGACTAAAGAAATCTTAGTGTTTAAAAGATTCCTAAGTCTAAGAGGATCGGGTTAAGAGCTCACTCTAAAAGTGAGGTCAACAAAAGGACCCACAGTAAGTGTGGTGTAACTGACAAGGCACACCACACGTATTAGCATTGATCGAAATGATCAATAACATCTAGAAGATTGCAACAAAAAATATACCTAGACCCAAAAGGTAGATAGAATCACGATCTTAGTGCAATGCAGCTCTCTTTATGCCAAGGGCATAGGAGAGTAAGAAAGAATCCACTATGGATTGAGTACATAAACCTTCCACTTGTTCAAGCTATCCACGAGGATAAAATTTGAGTTTGATTATGAGTATGATTTGTTTGTGTATCCATTGGGGATAAGAATCTATAATTCGATAGGGATCAAGATCAATTGATTTTAATTTATTTTATTTTAATTGATGTGGACCATCCAGGGATGTACACTCGCTTGAATTTATTTGATTTAGATTTAAGCTCTACTAGAGGCTTATTTGATTTGCCATGGAGAGAAATTTGGTTTGTTGATATGTTTAATTTGACTCCACTAAAAGGTTGGTTTTGAATTTATTTTATTATGGACGGTGTGCATGGACCACACTAAGAAGGAGCCATGGTGGCCTTGGCCGCCTCTTAGATTTAAGTCCAAAGGGATAGTCTACACCATAAGGTAAGACTATCCAACCTAAGGGGTTTCCTTTCAATGTGCAATGACTATGCTAGGAAGAAAGCATAGAAGACTTACATCTTCCAAAGCAAGGAAAAGTCACTTGGGTGATCTATTGGATGAGCAACACATCAAACCCTACCTAACACTAAAAGTGTGCACCGTTGTTGGTCTTACCTCAACTCAAGAGTAGTTTTGATGATTAATTTGATTTGTATTGATTTAATTTGGTGTGTTATGTTGTGGACCCTATTGGCATGCGATGGACCCACTGAGAAGGAGCTATGTCGGCCTTGACCTATCTCAGATTTACAAGTCCAAAGGGGTAGTCTACCAGCCACAAGGTAGGACTATCGGTCTAAGGGTTGCCTTTTGGTGTGCAATGACCGACTAGGAAAAAGTAAGTAGACCTACATCTTCCAAAGTAGGGATTAGCCGTTGGGGTGATCTATCGATGGCATAATAGATCAATTCTGACCTATGGTGACTATTTGAGCGAATGCCGCTGTGGACTTAAATCTACTCAAGAATAGTTAGAATTAATTTAATTTTTAATGGACCCTATCAGTGTGTGATGGATCTACTAAGAAGGAGCTAATATCAGCCTAGGCCTATCTTAGGTTTGCAAATCCAAAGAGCTCTACCAGTCGTTAGGTAGAACTAACCAACTTAAAGGGTGTCGTTCAGTTTGCAATGGTCAAGTTAGGAAGAAAGTGCGGGGACTCATATCTTCTGAAATAAAGATCCACTAGGGTGATTGGTCACTTGTACAATAAATCAGACCCAACCTAAGGCTGCCCATCAATTTGAAATGATCATGCTTGAAAGAATGCGTAATAGACTTATATCTTTCAAAGAAAAGATGTCCGCCGGAGTAACTCGTTGGTGGCATGACAAGTTGAACTTGACCTAAGGGCGACTACTGAGAGAGTCCCGACTCGGGGACTTATCTCAACTCAAAGTAGTTAGGCAATTCTTATAAGGAGTTTTGTTGACACTGCCTTAAAGATAGGATGCCTGCTTGGGAAAGGGGCCACTGGGGGCTTGAATTCCTAATCCACAAGCAAATATAAAATTTTTATTTATTTTATATTTGCATGGACCCTATTTTGCACAGAGAAGGAGCTTAATCAGCATAGTCCTATCTCAGACTTACTAGACCAAGGGAGAATCTATGCATCAGCTAAATAAATTCTCCAACCACAAGGGTGGCTATTAGGAAAGGGGGAATGTCCAATCCAAAAGTAACCCGAGTAGTGTCTAAAAGGGGTCTCAAAGGATGTGATCCAAATAGAATGCCTTCTGGGGAAGGGCCGCCAAGGGCTTCATCCAACACCTGAGAAAATGATATGGCTAGTCATAAATCACATAGGTATTCAGTGGCCAACTCATGGAGAAAGCGTGTGGACTTACATTTGCCAAGAGTGGTGTACCCACCGGGTGAGTCATTATTAGCATAGCAAACATCAACCAACCTATGGTGCCCATCAATTTGCAATAATCAATCTAGAAAGAAGGTGTGTAGGCTTACATCTCTAAAGTAACCACTTGGATAGTCTATCGCTCGACAGTATCCGACCTTGACTAAGAGTGAATGCCACTGGGACTTATATCAACTCAAATGTAGTCTAGAGGAAAGGAGCCTCTAGGGGACTTACCCTAAACCTCAAATATATTTGACCTAGTTAGATCATGATGATTAGTTCAAGAAGAAAGTGCAGGGACTCACATCTTCTTAAACATGATCAACCATAAGGTAGCTTACTAGCTAGGTAGTGAAGACTATGAAACTAACAAGGTTCTTGTTGGTTTGCAATGGTCAAATTAGAAAGAAAGCGCAGGGACTCACATCCTCCCACAAAGGCCACTAGGGTGATCGATTGCTTTGGGAAATAAATCAAACTCGACCTAGAGCAACTAATGAGTGAGTGCCACAGGGGGCTTGCTCTGACATCAAAATAGCCTGAAAGAAAGATATGTGTGTTTATGCTTGATATGAAGGAATAGGATGACACTGGGGACTCTTACACCTAAACCTCAAGGAAACTCGACCTAGTCAAAGTATGGTGGCTAGTTCAAGAAGAAAGTGCTAGGACTCACATCTTCTTAAACAAAGCCAACATAAGTAATTCACTGGCAGGGCTGTGAAGACTACCAAACTAACAAGGTGCTGTAGGTGTACAATGGTCAAGTTAGAAGAAAGCACTAGGACTCACATCCTCCAAACAAGAACCACTGGGGTAACATACTAGTGAGGTGGCATGTAGACCTAATCTAGAGCAGCTAATGAGTGAGTGCCATGGTGGGGCTTACCCCCACATCAAAATAGTCTGAGAGAAAAGATATATGTTTATTTCATATGTGGTTGTGTTGTGTTGATGAAGGAAGGAATATGATGCATGGGTTCTATTACACCTATCCTAATAGCAGAGATAAATATTGAGTTTTGATGTAAGTTTGAAGGAATGTTTAAATTGATGAGGAATTTTGAAGGGTGATAGTAGATTGAGATTTATTTATTTATTTTTTTTGAATTTGGATTCAATCAATATAGATTTGAAAACATAACTTCATTAAGGAATTAATTTTGATTTTTTTGAAGTTCTTTAGGTGTGTGCAAATGAAACAAGAACAACTAAGAGTAGTGTTCTTTCTCCAAAATCTTTGGGACCCATTCAGAGTTATTGATCATCCTTAATGAAAGAAATTCACCAAGGTTTCTCAAATATTATGCTCTAATTTGTATTTGAATGAAAAAAAATTTCTTATTCCAACTACTTGAATTATTCTCCAAATTTCAAATTTGATTTTGAGTGTAATGGCTTTTGAAGTAGTGTTTGTTGACATAGAAATACAAGACCCCCTCCTATTATAGTGGTTTAAACTACTTTCCATCCTTCGAAGCACCAAAGTAGGCCTTTTAAAGATCAAAAATAAAATCTTGATTTGGAGAGTTTTGAGATAGACTAGCCTTGAAAGAGTTTAAACCATCTATATTCAACATTAATTGAGGTCTCTCTTCCTTTTTTTTGCAAGATCTTCAAGCTTTTTACTTGATGCATAGAGTTTTGTATTGATTATTGATGATAAATTTTAAGAATAAGAGTTGTACTCTAAATGGAGATAGCCTTAAACTAGTGGCATAAGGCGAATGGAGGGGCTAATACTAGAGGTGTCATGAAATATTACCTTATGCTTTTGAATGAGTATTGAAACTTATCATCCTTTAGAACTTGATCTACTTTCTTTGTCAAAGTAGTGAATGAGTGACACATACCAAAAAAATGAGAGACTAAGTATCTTAGACACGACAACCTTCCTTGAAATGATTTTAATTGTGTTGAGCCTCTCCTTTTTTTTTCTTTTTTTCTTTTTTTTTTTCTCTTTGTTGTTTTATTTTTGAAGGTTGCATCTCTAATATCACTCTAATTGCTTTTAGATCAATTTTTTTATCCCATGATGCTATACTACAAGCCCTAGAAACTTCCCTAAAGCCATCTTAATTGTATACTTTATGGGATTCATCTTTAGGTTGTAGTATCATAATTAATCGAAGATAACTACTTAGATCATAAAGATGGTCTTCCTTTTCTTTCTTTAGACCATGAGATCATCAACGTAGCATTTGACTTGGTGATGAATGAGTTGTTGAAGATTCAAGTCATGGCTTGTATGTGATGCCAAGATTTTTAAGGTGAAGGCATGACCTTAATGAATTCGATGGAAATTATAAATGCAAACAACCTCTCATCCTCGAGCATCATTTGACCCATCTTTGAATGAGGAGACTGTATGCAAAGAGGCTATGTTCTCTGTTAAATTTGATATAGGTAATGTGAATTCATCTTCAAGACATGCCTATCTTAGATCTTCAAAATTGACATATGTGCAGATTTGAATGTTCTTCCTTTTGACTGGGAATAATGTTGGGAAATCATGGTAGTATCTTTCTTCTTCAATAAGGTTAACTTCAAACTTTGATCCTCTTCTTCACGTCAAAAGTTTCTAAAATAGGAATAGCAATAGGTTCAATTTTGAGTTTATAGACTGCTACCTTTGGTGATGTATCACTTTATAATGGACTTAAAAAAGTCTTTAAACTACAAAAGTAACCTAACCAAGTCAGGTATTTTTCTTCTAACTTATCATATATGGATGTTTGGAGGGTGGTACAATTCTCTTTATGTTCTGAGGTTAAATTTTTTTTTTTTGAAACTTATTTGTCAATGATCCTAGTTGAATTTCTTGGGAGGGTGGGTGGACTCTCTCATAGCAAGAGGTTCTTTTTTTTAACTCGGGAGTGCATTCTACTTGAAAATCTTCAAAATTGTTTGAAAAGTAGGTAGACTAGGAAAAAAGATAATTATTACCTCATTTGAAGGTCTATCTATAAGCATTGAATCCTTTCGAGCTTGAAGAAAGAAAATGAAGTGGAAATTTGAAATCTCATAATGTATTTTTTGCTAGAGGTTAGAGCAACTCTTAACTTCCAATCCTATAATAATATCATGAGATAGTAGAATTGAATTCAATGAGCTCGCATACTTACTAAGTTTCTAGTCATATCATACATGAATCCTCCTTTTAGAACTTTTTTATTTCCATCTAACTCTAGATTTGTCAAACTTTGACTCAAAATTTATCTCATGTTTTATTTTCTCTCCTTTTTCTTGAATTTACACCGCATACACATGATTTATCATTTGGATTCTAAATCAATGTGTATTATTGATGCTTTACTTTTTCACTTTTTTCTTCTTCTCATTCTCATTTTTTTTTGAATTTACACTTTATACATATGATTTATTTTTTGATTCTAAATCAATATGTATTATTGGTGCTTTACTTTTTCTCTTTTTCTTCTTCTCGTTCTTCTTTTTTTTTGAATTTACACCATGTACATATGATTTATTTTTTTTGATTCTAAATTAATATGTATTATTGGTGCTTTACTTTTTTTCTTTTTCTTCTTCTAATTCTCCTTTTTTTTTGGAATTTCAAATTTTTTTATTGTCTTTTTTTGAGTCTTTTTCTATATTGTGTTCTCTGGAGGAGATTGCTTGTCTTTCTTTTCCATAGGATATTCTAAGTTGAATATGACTTGAGGAGGTTACCTCTAACTGAGCAAGGAAGAATCAAATACTTTTAAATCTCTTTAGAGAATATGAGAATGCACTTATTACTTAGCTTAGTGGGCAACCTTCCAAGATAGTTTATGACCTAAGATTAACCTTAAGAATAGTTTTATGCCCTTATTTTTGATTGTGAGGTATATCTTAAGAAGGATTTAGAATTTGATTATTTCCAATGACTGGTTTGCTTCTTCCTATGGTGTTGATCAAAGTGGTAGGACCCTACCACTACAATAATTGACTTATGTGATATCTTCTAAAAGAGAGGTAGAATTGATGTCTACCTACTCTCTCTCTCTCTCTCTTCTCTTTTGTCCAAAGTTTATCCCATTATACCTTTAAAATTTGATGATTCTAACTCTTTATCGATAGTGACACCATGAAAACTTAGAATGGGGCATCTCGAAGTTGGAATCATTAAAGCATCAAGTCCATCAATAGCTATTTTATGGATTACGATCATTATTTTGGGAGTTGTCTTCTTTAGAATTAGATTCAAATCATTTGAGTCATACTTATTTGGAATAAATAAGACATACTCAAAATCCTTGTCAATTTCATTCTTGGCCCCTGAAGGAATCTTTATGGCCTTCTCCTTTAGGGTGAAAATCCACATCTTGGTTTTAAGTTGAATTTCATCATAAAAGTTTTTATGTTCATAACTTTGTGACCGATAATAATGAATATTGCATTATCATAAGTCATCTTAAGGTTTTCAAGCTCTATGTCAAATTTGATTCATACATTCTTGATAAATTTAAAGAATGTGAACATACACTTATCAAATTTGAATGTGATAAAGGGGTTCAAATAATTATATCTCAATTTGGAGAGATTTTGAAGAGAATTTATTGGAACCTCACTTGTCAAATGTTGATATGACTAGGTTGAGCCCTTGACCGACTTAAGAAATTTTGGAACTTTACTTCCCAAATGATGGTAGGTTCAAAAATTTAGGAACTATTTTTTTTCGTCTGGCATTGTTTGATTTTGATTTTTAAAGAGAACTATTATTTAACAAATTTGAGTATGTTAAATGAAATTGGTTAATTTTGTTTGAAAAAATAGTTTTAATATTTATTTTGAAGAAAGTTTTATTTCATTTAATTTTGATTTTGAAAAATGAACCTTCACTTAACAAATTTGAGTATGCTAAGTGGGTTCAATTAATTTTATTTTGAAAGGGATTTAAAATTTTGGAGAAATGATTTTTTTTCCTTTGTTTAATTTTGATTTTAAAGAGAGAATCTCCATTTAACAAATTGGATTATGTTAAATGGGGTTCATATGATTTTTATTTTGAAAAGACTTTTGAAAATATTTATAAAAGGTGTTTATTTTATTATTATTATTATTATTATTATTATTATTATTATTATTATTATTATTATTATTATTTACTTTGGATTTTATTGAAATTTCATTAAGCATGGGATGAACCTTGCTTCACAAAGCTAGTGGTAAGAGATTCAAAATTTTATGTTTGGTTATTTTTATTTTCTTTAGTTAATTTACTTTTACCTATTGGGGGACCCAATAGGGATTTTAAGACTTACATGGAGTGAGGTCCTAAAACCTAAAGGATGTTGGCTTTGCTTAAGGATGAAATAAGCTAAGTGCCAACGGAAAGAAAGATAGTCTTGGGCTTATATAGAATATAAGTCCACTATCGATTCTTGGAGATAATAATTCTCTACTAAAGATGGAGAGAGGAACCATCTCGAGCGGAGTCGCTATAAAAATTTGTGGTGTTTACTTTCAGAATGTGGGATACCACGTAGATCTTAGGTGGTACTTATTGAAGTGATTGGGTATGTAATTAAGGAATGATATACTATCTCAAAAGATAAAATCACCACCTTATAATGGACCTAATCACCTAATAAGCACTCCTAAGGCATGATGGGTCTTCAAATATACCAGAGATCTTTCCCCAACTTTACATGGAAAAGTAAGTAGGGTTTATTTTAAGCCGTGTTATTAAGTTTCTTAGGGAGGCAAGCCCTCATAGTTAATTACATCCTAAGGAATGGGAATTCCTTAAGAATACTGATTAAAGAAACAATTAAGGTCTCCAAAGATTTCAAGGTTAAGACTATCAAAGGATTGGCTATTTTAAAAAATCAAATTGGATAGATCAAGGAGAAGACTTATTTTGGAATCCAAAGGGGGAAATAGGAAATGCTCATGATACTAGGAAGCCTAGTGAGCATTCCAATCTACCCTATGATTGGGCTTTATATTTTTTGAAATTTGAAGTGAGTTAATTATTTGAGTTGACATTTTATTAGATTGCTAGGGCTTATAATTCCATAACATAAGATTGTGGAAATACCTAAGAGGTGATGATTTATACTTGTAGCCTAAAGGAAACAACTACCTTAGATTCTAAACTAAAGGGCCTTGGTATAAAACAAAGGCACAACCTAAATCAAAGGAGAAAATGGGTATATGGTTTACCTCCACAAGAGAGAAAACCACCGACCATTTGGACTTATTAGCAGAGTGGCACCTAACTTCTCCTGTGCTTTAAATCCATGTAGGCAAGTCTTATGCTTTGCAAGATGGCTAGGATTGTTCATTTAAAAAGGAAACTAAGTCCTTAGACTCACTCCCTAAGAGACTAGAGCATGAGTGGTATGAATCCATGACTTAATCTAATGCATATTTTATCAAATTTATTTGATTCTTTTAGACTTTTTATTTTGAAATAGGCTATGGGATTTTATCTACCTAAATGCATGAAAATTTGATTATGGGTCAAATCAAGAGAGAAAGGGTGTTCTTCCACCAAAGGCACTCGTTAAGTTTGATTCTGCAAGGATGGAAGCCCTCTTAATAAGAGTGGAAGAATATGACATGCATGATATTATACATTCATTCATCCAAAGGGTTGCTAAAAATTTTATTATCTTGATTTAATTCCTAGGCTTTTATGTGAGGTTATGAGTTGTTTTAAAATTTTAGTTATGAGTTGTTAATTGGGGTAGAAAAATTAATTTTATCCTAAGAGCCTACCGCATCCGTGCACACATTCAAGCATCAATCATAAAGAAACTATGAAAAGTGTTTAATGCATCTAAACACAACATCAAACAATTTTATAGACTACCAAAAAGAATAAAAGGCTGTGATCGTAGTAGCTCACCCTTAAATAACCCGGATTACAAAAAAAGTAATGATACATGCTATAGGGGTCATCTTTTCTTCATTTCTTCCTTCTTTTTTTTTCATTTGATTTGATCTAAAGGCATCACAGGGCACCCTAGGGACTAAGCCTTCTGGCCACTGCTCATCTTCCCCCATAACACTAAGCCTAATTCCTAATCCAAAATTACATCAAAAATAGAAAAAGTAAATCTAGTGACTCTTACAAAACAAATGTTAGCTAAACATGCCATACAACCTAATTAGTTATATGAATAATTTGGACTTAGCACCCCAAGCATGGGTAACCAAGCCCACATGTCCTAATGTGGGTTACACTTAGGGGCTAAGCAACATGGACAACAAAATTTATATATTACATGCCTTAAGCACAACCCCCTATAGAAAACATGATTAGGCTAATAACAGCCAAACATCTAGTCTATGAAAACATACACCCTAACATCTAAAATATTACATCAAAAATAAAATTCAACATCATACATACAACCTAACTTAGCACTAGAAGTGGTGACTTAGTATTCTAATGTGTGCTTAATGTGTAGCAAGACTTTACTAGCTTCTTGGTTTAAGTTTCAATTTGGAGTATGAATTTAAATTTTACCTTTGGGTGATTTTAATTTAAATGATTTAATGATTTACTTTTCATTTTACTTCACTTTGGTTAAAAGTGATTTAAGTTTTCAAGAATGAAGAGTAGAATGAATTCTATTTGTAGAATTCACCCTATTCAACATCCTAACTCCTAAAGAGTATAACCAAGATCCTTAAGTATCTTAATTTTTGAATTTATGTAATTGATTTGATTTGATTTATTTGATTTGATTTAGAATTTAGAATTTGAGTTTGTTTAAGTATTGATTGATTTTGGATTAGATGTTTTGGTTTAATTACATCTTGATAATTCAATATCCTTATATCTAATGAAGTTTAAGTTTATTTAAATTCATGTGTTTGATTGATTAATTTTAGATTAGATGTTTGGTTTAATTAAATCTTGATAATTCAATATCCTTAATCTCTAATGAAGTTTAAGTTTGTTTAAATTCATGGGTTTTTGATTGATTAATTTTAGATTAGATGTTTTGGTTTAATTAAATCTTGATAATTCAATATCCTTTTAAATTAATATCTAATTCTTTTCTTTGATTATGGTTATGTGACTTAATTTCATGCTTATTTGATGGTATGGTTCAATCATTTGTAGTTTGATCATTAGATTAATTAAGATTTTATTTTGATTTTAATTGAGTTTGATTCTTGTAATTAGGATTTTATCTTTTAATCTTATCCATTTGTCATGTTTATCAAAGTTTGGTTTGCATTTTAATTTCATACATTGGATAGTTAATTAGTTTATCTTATTTAAGTAGGTTGAATGAGATTTGATTTGATTGTATATTAAATTGATGAGAGTCTTTCTTAATTTAACTTAATTTGATTTAATTTGATTTAATTAGCTTTATTGGCCTATGGGTTTTCTTAGTTTTAATGTGATTATGTGATTAGTTTAATTAAGAAGTGTATTTATATTAATTATATAGGTTTGTTTAATTTTCATTTTGGTTTCATATTTGTTTAGATAATGATGTAATTAATTAATTTAATGGTTTAGTTTAATTTAGGTTTTGATTAGTATTTAATTGCATTTGATTGATTAAACTTAAGTTTAATGTGATTAATTTGATTAACTTAATTAGTTTGTTTAAGAGGTATGATCAAATTATTAAATTAGGTAAAGATTTTTTTATTTTTTAAAATTTGATTTCATATTTATTTAGGTTAATGATGTAATTAGTGAGTTAATGATTTAAGTTTAAATTAGGATTTGATTATTTTAATTGCATTTTATGTTTGATTAAGCTTAAGTTTAATATGATCAATTTAATTGACTTAATTAGTTTATTTAATAGGTGTGATTAAATTAATTAGATTAATTAAGTTTTTTGGATTAATTTTAATGTGATTTATAAAATTAATTTAGTTTATTAAGATGATGGATTAATTTATTAAGTTTGCATTAATTAGATGTTTGATTAATTAAGTTTGATTAAGGGTCAATTAAAAATATTAGATTAATTAAGGATTTGTTTAATTAGAGATTAATGACTTAATGATTTAGGTTTTAATTAGTGTTTAATCTTTAATTATGTTTGATTAAGTTTAGGTTTAATATGATTAATTTGGTTAACTTAATTAGTTTATTTGAGGGGTGTTTTTAAATTTAATTGGGTTGATTTAAGCTTAATTTTAGAGTTAGCTTTAATGTAACTTATTTGATTAATTAAGATGGATTAATTTATTAAATTTGATTAATTAGATGTTTGACTAATTAAGTTTGATTATTCATGATTAGGGTTTTACTGATTTGATTCATTTATCATGTTTGTTTGATTTCATTAACATGTTTGATTTAGTTATTATTTAATAGTTAATTAATTATCTTATTCCGAATGGATGTGAATTAATCATATGTTAATTAAGTTTACTTTAATTTTATTTGGTTTAATTTGATTAGTATCAAATGATTAAAGTTTCTTAAATTTGTTGGTTTTGAGTTTGATTTAAGATTTAATCATTTAATTGAGTTTTATTAACTTAAATAGGTTTAATCATATTTAATTTAATTTTCTAAGAATGACATTTCTTTGATTTGAGATTTGATTAATGATTGCTTAAGTGATATTTCATTTGATTTTGATTTAATATTTAAATTGTTTTTTAGATTATATTTTAATTAACTCTTAATTGATTAAACTCTAATCTTAAGTGTTTGTTTTGGGGTTCATTAAGATTCAAGATCACATTATTTTCTTAAGAGTCCTAGATGTGAATTGAAGTGATTTAAGCCATTTTGAAGATTTTTGTAAATTTTCTAAATTTTTATTTGATTTATTTTATTAAAATAGACAATCTAAACTTTAAAAATTTAATTTCTCCCAATGAAGTCCTTTTCACTTGAAATTTTATGGTAGGTGTGCTTTAGCTAATTTCAATCCCAAAATTTCAAGTTACGCTAACTTATATATTTGGTTTAATTAATGAAATTTGATTTTTATTAAAACTTAAATTAAGCTTAAAATACTTAGAAAGGCAAATCCAACAAGCCCTAGTTTGCAATTTTTTGTTAAGTATTTTATTTTTTATGAATTTTTGAAGTTTTAGGTGATTTAAATTAATTTTTTTATAAAAAGAAATATGCGTGGCGCTGACTCAGCCATTGGGCGGAAAGGGAAAATGTCCTGCTGCTTTGGACCGTCCGACGAGCGATGATCTAGATCGACGCCGATCGGGGGATGAGCCGATCATGTGGTTCGTGCAAACCAATCGCATTAGCGATCCAAGGCCCGGATCGCGCGATCCATGAGCGATTCGAAGGCCCGGATCATGTGATCCACACCCGATCCAAGTTATCCGATCGCGTGGACCATGCGATCAGATGGTCCAGATCGCATCAAGTGATCCAAAGGCCTGGATCACACATCGTGCAACCCATCCATCCAAAACCGGGATCGGACGATAGGGCCGCCGGAATAGTTTTTAGGCTTTTTTTGGAAAAAATGAGGGTTTTAAGCCAAAACTTGTCCAAATGGACCTTTTTGCCATTCACAAAAATTATATTATCTAAATTAGATGATTCAAAGTAAAAATGAGGGATTATCTAGGGAAAATTTCTAAATTTGTAGGAAAATTAATACAAAATGCATGAAATCCTAAGGCCGGCTACCGTTTGGCAGAATTTATCTTACTGGGGATGATTTTCAGTGGCAGTGAAGATTTGAGCAAACTCATAGGTATGTGAGGAAGCTTTGGAGTGATCTTTAGCACTTTCCTCCCTTCGGAACGTCACCTTCTCTGATGTCTACCGTCGCCTTATCGGAAGAGCAATTAATTGTATTTTTTGAGCTCAAAAATGGCTCAAAGAAGTGGGGGATGGGTTCTTTTTTGCTTTGGGGAGCTTTTGGGGGCTGAATGGTGGTGCGAGGAAGAGATCTATAACCTCATCTCGCCTTCCATTTATAATGGCCAAAAATACAATCTTTTTTTGAAATTTTTGGCTCCAAATTGATTGCCATCTTTCTTGGGGTGTTTGGGATGGATGATAGATTGATTGAGGACTTTGGAGTTTTGCTTCAAAGTCCTCTCTTGCTATCATATGATTAGATTTATTCAATGCAAATGTTGGGAAGGAGTTAAGTGCATGTGATGGGGGGAATTAAATGAAGTTGGGTGGAATCCTATGTAGGGAGGATCCATGAGGGATTTAAATCAGTTGGGTTGGTTTTGGGTAGATCCCAAATGGGTTTGGGTTAGGTTTGATCAGCCCCCAATGGGTTTTGGCTTGGTTTCAAGGGATTTGGCCCAATTTGGGTCATATGGGTCATTTTGGGTCAAATTGACCCATTTGACCAAAATTGGCCAAATTTGTTATGGGTTGATTAATGTTGGCTAATTGAAGATGAATGTGGTCTTTAGTTTGAATTAATTTTAATTTAATTTTGATTTAGGCCAAATTGACCCTTTAGGCCAATTTGTGCTAGGTTGGGTCAAGTTGACCAATTGGGCTCGATTATTCAAATTGGGTTCAATTATGTCTTTGGCCAAGTTCAATAATCAATTTGGAATGAACTTGAGCCATGGGTTGCAATCAATTTGGGTTAGATCATGATTTGACCCGATTTGGTCCTTTAGGCCAATTTGGATCAATTTGGATCAAATGGCCAATTGGGCTTGGTTTGGCCCAATTGATTGCAATTGATCATCCTAAGGTGATAAACAATCATGGTGGAAGATTTTGGTGAGCTTGGTTCAATCCAATTTGGGTTGGATTAGAAGTTGGCTCAAATAGGTCCTTTAGGTCACTTTGGGTCAAGTGGACCTAAGTAGGTTAATTGTTTGGTTTTGGTTTGATTCGAGTTTAGTTGAACTTATATATGAGCCCTAGATTAGAATATAAATTCAACGGTAATCAATTTGGAGTCTAAGGGATTTTGGCTCATTTGAAATTTTCAAGTGGGCTAGGTTGGTTTTTGGTGGTTAATTTGATTTGATGATTGTAGGTTTCATTTATATTTGGGTAGATAATTGAATGAATGATTGATTCAAGAGAAAATTCATTGGTTTTGACTTGATATGGATAGAATTTGTCTAAGTCCAAAGAATTGGCTTAAAGGGTTTGATTGAGTTTGGATTTGATTTTCGATATAGTTTTGGTCATTTGAATTTTGATTTCATTTATATTTTTAAATATAAATGAAGGAATAATTTATTTGTATAGAGATCAATTGAGTTTGATTTGATTTAAGGGGAGTTTTGGCTAAGCTTATGAATGTGGTTCATATGGCTTAGGAAGGAATTTTAGGATTTGAATTTGATTTTGGGTTTCAATCATTTGGAGTCAAATTTTGAAATTAGATTTGGAATTTGAATTTGAATTTGAGATTTGGTTTTAGGATTGAGTCCGGTTTGAAAGTGTATCTAGATTGGGTTTGAGGGATAGGTAATTTCCTTAAGCCCCAAGGCATAGCCTAATCTTATGATTAACACTTCTAAGTCTCAGCTTTAATTAAGTGTTCACCTAATCACTAGATGTGTCTTATGACTAAGAAAATCTTAGTGTCTAGAAGATTCCTAATTCTAAGAGGATGGGGTTAAGAGCTCACTCCAAAAGTGAGGTCAACATAAATCAAATTATATTGAAACCCTTCTAAGCCATATGACCTATCCAATGGACTTAGCCAAATCTTAATAATCCAAATCAAGTCAAACTAATTGATTTTCTCAAATCAATCATATTTTCAATCATCTTTACAAATTTAAATAAAATATTCATATAAATCATCAAAACTAAATCAAACCAAATCAAAATCCGAACCTATGCCACATGACCCAACTCCATGGACTTAGCCAAATTCCTTCATTCCAAAACCCAAATTCAACTAATTTTCTCATGAATCAATCATACATTCAATCATATTCACAAATATAAATGAAATCTACAATCATAAAGCCAAACCAAAATCAACCCAAGTCAAACCTAACTTAACCCTTTTGACTGAAATGTTCAAATGAACCAAAACCCATTTGAACTAATTGCAATTGAATTTATATATCAATCTCAAATCCATATATAAACTAAATCAAAACTCAACCCAAAATCAAGCCAACTAAACCCAATTGGTCCACTTGACCCAAAGTGGCCAATTTGACCTATTTGAGCCAAGTTCTAATCCTACCCAAATTGGATTGAACAAGCCCATCAAAACCTCCCATCATGATTGTTGATCACCCTAGGTTGATCAATGTCACAAATTGATCAAACCAAGTCTTGGTCATTTTACCAAGTCAACCCCTTAACTCATATGAACAAACTAGCCAAATTACAACCTAAGCCAAATCCTTGAAACTAATGATTCATACCAAATCAAAATCAATATTTGAATATGACTTGACCTTCAATTGAGTCAAACCAAACCCAATTGGCCTATTAACCCAAGATGACCCAAATTGACCTAAAAGACCAAATTTGGTCAAATCAAAATATAAACCAAATTGATTGCAACCAATGGCTCAAGTTCATTCCAAATTGATTGTTGAACTTGACCAAAGCCATGAACCCATTGATCCTAATTGACCTACTTAGCCCAAATTGACCTAAAGGTTCAAGTTGGCCTAAAACAAAACTAAATCCAAATTAATTGAAATCAAAGCCTACAATCATCTTCAATTGGTCAACTAAACCCAAACCAACACCCAACCCAAGCCAATTTGGCCAATTTGGTCAAATTGGTCAACTTAACCCATTTGACCTAAATGAATTCAAATGAGCCAAAATCAATCTAAGCCAAACTAAACCAAACCAATTAAAACCAAAAAATCCCAAATGATCATATGAACTTGACTCAACCCTAGGTTTGACAATTTGACCAACTTCAACCTGCCAATTTGACTTAAATGAGTCAAATTGAGCCAAACCTAACCAAATAAACTCCAATTGACTTGAAATTTGGGATAGCGTACTTTTGGCTCATTTAAAATCTACCAAAATCAAATCCAATGATCATTCTACCCTTGGGTAAAGGGCATCACATGAGACAAATAACCCATGTAAGTGGTGATTTCCATTCGGCCACTTAGTACTCTCCCAATCCATCCACTTAGCCAAAGACACCAACGACCCATGGGAGGTGAAATCACCTCACCTTCCCCATTAGAGCAATTGAAACCCATAAGACACCATGATTCCTCCTTGAGCCACCTCCTCTCACCTTCAACCAACCAACCAGGCAACTCACCTCTCTCCTACCCACCCAACTCGAGATGATTCAGAAGCCAAAATCCAATCCCACCATCTAATCAAGATGATGGTCGGTATACACCCCCTCATTTCCACTCAAACACACACAAAAATCATTCCTTAGAGCCCTAGCTACCCAAGACAAACTACTAGAGCCATTCCCTAAGCTCTCAAGCTCATTCATCGATCAAAAAATGCCATTCCTGTCCCATCACAAAATATGACACTCCATTTCTGACTTAACTTTCCCATTTCTCCATCAAACTCAAATTAACTTTGCACACACCTTCTATAAGCTTTGTCGAGCAAGAATGAATCATCTCCCAAGCTTCCTGAGCATCGGAGGTGGGACTTCAATCATAACTGATCTCTAAATCATCAATTCATGGCCTTCCAAGTGAACATCGAGTAATTGATCTAATTTCTGTTCAACAGGGATTTGTCTCTACTAGATGAAGATTTCTCAATCGTTCGAGCATCCGGTCTTGATCTCCGACTAGCTATGCTTCCAAAATCGATCCTTAGACAAAAATGGGTTGAAGCTTTTTGAAGAAAACTTGCATCTCGTGTGATCTTGATCGTTGGATCTCCTCGATCGATATCGAAGGTGTGGGATCCTTGGAGTTGATCTAAGCTGCATCAAGTGAGCATTAGTGACGACTCCATTCTCCTCACTCATGTGACATTGGATCATGCACCATCCATTCTAGGATCAGATTAGATGGACATCGATTTAATCTTATTAACTTGTGATTAATCGTAGTCATCCCATCTTAGATCAAACCGCTGACGAGATAAGCACGCTTCCAATAGATTAGGCTTTCATCTTAAATCATTTTAAATGAAACTTCTAAAAATCATAAAAATCATAGGGAAATCAAAAAATTCAAATAAATACTCATTTTAAAGGTATTTCAGAGGAGAATAAATTAAAAATGATATTAACTAATTTTGAATAGTAATTAAAGTTTAATTAAGTTTAATTATAAAATTTATTAGCTTAATTACTCCTTAATTACTGATTAATCCCAAATTTTGTGGGTTAATTTAATGGGATGACCTCCTTCCATGATTTTCTTGGGATTTATTGCTCACTTAATTAGAAAATTAACTAATTAAACCTTAACTTCTTTTTTAACTTAATTAATGATTAATTAATCCCATGAACAAGATCAAATTGGTTACTTAAGTTTATTAGTCATTATTCAACAAGAAGAAAACTAAGGAATAGGTTGGGACCCCTTTCCTAAGTTCATTTCACCTCTATTTTAAAATGAAAATAATTATGATTTAACTAATTAATTAAATCACTTAATCAAATTAAAATCATAATCATATCGACCTTATTTAATTAAATCATGGGTAGATCTTTAGTTGTTTAATAACCCAAAGGAGTTTAATGAAATTATGGTTAGTCCACATGTGTGGGAAAACTATAAGAGTAATTAATTAAGTCTCTTAATTTGATTAACTATTAATCATGAGCCAATTGCATTAGGCCCCTTTATTTCCTAGATTATTGCAAGTTTATTTTATATGCATATCATGTTGGCTCATAATTATTTAGTTAATTACTTTAAAGTGACATAGTAAAGGTAATTAATTCATCTAATTAAAAGTTCAACTTAATTAACCCATAAAATCAACTTAATTACATTTCCTTAAATTAAATCAAATCAATGTAGAATGGGTTTAAATCGCAAGTGATGATTTCTCTTTTCCTCTTTAAATCAAATCAAATCCAAAACATAATTAATAAGGAAGCTTTGGTTTGCTTTAAAAAATCTTATTTTATTTGATAGTCCTTAAGAACTAGTTTGGTTGAATGAATCACATGCTTATATTTGATTGTCCTCTTTCCAATCATGTAAAATTTGGTATGTCATTTGAATTCATGCATCCATCTTTTCAAAATCAAGTAAAATAAAATGGATTTCCTTTATGTAAGCTTGCATGTGTTGATTTAATTTAATATATGTGGCTATTATCACTATTAAACCCAAATGTATTTTTCAAAATCTTATAAATGAATAATAATATGTGTTATGATGCTAGTTATAAATACATAACAAATGCATATTCTTATAGCTTAAGTGCATGAATGTTGAGTTCTCACCCTCTATTCATGTGTTGATTTATACAAGATTGAATGGTAATGGGTATATAGTTTGGACATCTCGAGAACATAAGGCTTTAGCTAGCTCCAAGGAGGTCATTTGATTATCTCACTTCCCTAGTTTGTTATTTGGTTGATGAAATCGAAAAGAAGAAATGTTGAATTTGAATTTGTTCTTTATTAAAAAAAAAACCAAAAACACTAAACCATAAACTAAAACTTGAACCCTAAACCTAAAACCTAAACCCTAAACCCTAAACCCTAAACCCTAAACCCTAAAAACCATATACCCTAAACGCTAAACCCTAAACCCTACAACCATAAACCATAAACCCTAAACCCCAAACCCTAAACCTTAAAAACCTAAAAATCAAAACCTAAACTAAATAAAACCTAAAAATAAAATAAATAAAAAAACCTAAACCTAAATAAAATAAAATATAAATAAAATAAATAAAAACTGAAACTAAAACCTAAACCTAAACTTAAAAGTATAATAAAATAAAAAAAACTAAATTAAAATAAATAAATAAAAACCTAAACAAAACTTATAAAAATAAAATAAATCTAAAAGTAAAAAAGACCTAAATAAAATAAAAACTAAATGTAAAATAAAAATAAAATAAATCTAAAATAAAATAAAATAAAAACTAAATAAAAACCTAAACCTAAAATAAATAAAAAATAAAACCTAAACCCTAAACTAAAAAAAAACCTAAACCTAAAATAAACAAAATAAAATAAACATAAACCTAAACTAAAATAAATAAAACCTAAACCTAAACCTAAAATAAACTAAACCTAAACTAAATAAAATAAAATAAACTAAAAATAAATCTAAACCTAAACTAAAAAAAACCTAAAATAAAAAACTAATACATTAACCTAAGAAAATAAAATAAAAACTTAAACCTAAACCTAAAAATAAAAAATAAAACCTAAACTTATAAAATAAAATAAAATTAAAATTAAACAAAACATAAGCACAAACCTAAACCTAAACCTAAAAAATAGACTAAAATAAAAATCCTAAATTACAATAAATAAACTTAAAATAATTAAACAAAACTAAATACAAATAATAATTAAACTTTAATAAAAATAAAAAAAATAAAAAAAATAAAATAAAAAATAAACTAAATAAATAAATAAACCTAAACCTACAAGTTTACTTAATTAAAAAAATCCTGAACCTTAAACCCTAAACCCTAAACCCTAAATCTTAAACCCTAAACCCTAAACCTAAACCTATAAACTAAAATTAAACTAAATTAAACCTAAACATAAATAATCCTAAACCCTAAACCCTAAAACTTAAACCCTAAACCTTAAACTAACCCTAACCCTAAACCCTAAAATCTAAAAACCTTAAACCCTAAAGCCTAAAGCCTAAACCCTAAACCCTAAACTAACCCTAAACCTTAAGCTAACCCTAAACCCTAAAAACCCCAAACCCTAAAGCCTTAACATTAAACCCTTTACCCTAAACCCTAACCCAAAACCCTAATCCCTAAAACCTTAAACCCTAAAACCTTAAACCCTATATCCTAAACCCTAAATCCTAAACCCAAAAAACATAAAAACCTAAACTTAAACTAAATTAAACCTAAAAATAAAATAAATAAAAAAACCTAAACCTAAATAAAATATAAAAATAAAATAAAATAAAAACCTAAACTAAAACCTAAACTTAAACTTAAAAATAAAATAAAATAAACTAATAAAATGAACTAAAATAAAATAAATAAAACCTAAACTAAATAATAAAATAAACCTAATAATAAAAAACCTAAATAAAATAAAACTAAACATAAAATAAAAATAAAATAAACCTAAAATAAAATAAAATAAAAACTAAATAAAAACTTAAACCTAAAAAAATAAACATAAATAACCTAAAAATAAGTTAAAATTAAAACCCAAACCTTAAATTAAAAAAACATAAACCTAAAATAAAAATAAAATATACAAAATAAAATTAACCAAAACCTAAATTGAAATAAAATAAACTAAAATAAATAAACCTAAACTAAATAAATAAAATAAAATAAAAAAATAAACTAAAACATAAAACTAAAAATAAAAAATAAAATAAAAACCTAAAACCTAAACCATAAAAAAATAGAATCAAAACCTAAACTTAAAACTAAAAATAAAAAATAAAACCTAAACCTAAAAAATATAATAAAAATAAAACTCAACCAAAAAATAAACTTTAACCTAAACCTAAACCTAAAACTAAAAAATAAACTAAAATAAAAAACCTAAACTAAAATAAATAAACCTAAAATAAATAAACTAAGCTAAATAAAAAATAAACCTAAATAAAAATAAAATAAATTAAAATAAACATGAACCTTAAACCTAAAACCTAAACCCTAAACCCTAAACTAAAGCCCTAAACCCTAAACCCTAAACCCTAAAACATAAACCTAAACCTAAAATAAAATAAAATAAACTAATAAAAATGAACTAAAATAAAAAAATAAAAACCTAAGCTAAACTAAATAATAAAATAAACCGAATAAAAAAAATCCTAAATAAAATAAAAACTAAACATAAAATAAAAATAAAATAAACCTAAAATAAAATGAAATAAAAACTAAATAAAAACCTAAACCTAAGAAATAAACATAAAAAAAACCTAAAAATAAATAAAAATTAAAACCCAAACCTTAAACTAAAAAAAACCTAAACCTAAAATAAAAATAAAATAAACAAAATAAAATAAACCTAAACCTAAATTGAAATAAAATAAACTAAAATAAATAAAACCTAAACCTAAATCTAAACTAAATAAAATAAAATAAACTAAAAATAAACTAAAAAATAAAACCTAAAAATAAACCTAAAATAAAAACCTAAAACCTAAACCTAAAAAATAGAATAAAAACCTAAACCTAAAACTAAAAATAAAAAATAAAACCTAAACCTAAAAAATATAATAAAAACAAAAAAAATAAACTTAAACTAAACCTAAACCTAAACCTAAAAATAAACTAAAATAAATAACCTAAACTAAAATAAATAATCCCAAATAAATAAACTAAATAAAAAAATAAACTTAAATAAAAATAAAAATTAAAATAAACTAAAATAAGCATGAACCTTAAACCTAAAACCTAAACCCTAAACCCTAAACCCTAAACCCCTAAACTCTAAAACCTAAACCCTAAAACCTAAACCTAAACCTAAAAATAAAATAAAATATACTAATAAAAATGAACTAAAATAAAATAAATAAAAACCTAAACTAAACAAAATAATAAAATAAACCTAACAATAAAAATCCTAAAAAAAAATTAAAACTAAACATAAAATGAAAATAAAATAAACCTAAAATAAAATGAAATAAAAACTAAATAAAAACCTAAACCTAAAAAATAAACATAAAAAACCAAAAAATAAGTAAAAATTAAAACACAATCCTTTAACTAAAAAAAAACTAAACATAAAATAAAAATTAAATAAATAAAATAAAATAAACCTAAACCTAAATTGAAATAAAGTATACTAAAACAAATTAAACCTAAACCTAAACCTAAACTAAATAAAATAAAATAAACTAAAAATAAAACCTAAAAATAAAACCTAAAAATAAACCTAAAATAAAAACGTGAAAAAATAGAATAAAAACCTAAACCTAAAACTAAAAATAAAAAATAAAACCTTAACCAGAAAAATAAAAAAAATAAAACTCAACCAAAAAATAAACTTTAACCTAAACCAAAACCTAAACTTAAAAATAAACTAAAATAAAAAACTGAAACTAAAATATATAAACCTAAAATAAATAAACTAAACTAAATAAAAAATAAACCTAAATAAAAATAAATAAAATAAAATAAACTAAAATAAACATGAACCTTAAACCTAAAACCTAAACCCTAAACCCTAAACCCTAAAACACTAAACCATAAACCCTAAACCCTAAAACCTAAACCTAAACCTAAAAATAAAATAAAATAAATAAACTAATAAAATTGAACTAAAATAAAATAAATAATATCCTAAATTAAATTATAATAAACTAAACCTAAAATAAAAACTAAACAAAAAATAAAAATAAAATAAAAACTAAACAAAATAAAAAATAAAATAAACCTAAAATAAAATGAAATAAAAATTAAATAAAACCTAAACCTAAAAAAACATAAAAAAAAACCTAAAAATAAATAAAAATTAAACCCAAACCTTAAACTAAAAAAAAATTTAAGCTTAAAATAAAAATAAAATAAAAAATAAAATAAACTTAAACAAAAATTGAAATAAAATAATCTAAATCAAATAAAACCTAAACTTAAACCCAAATTAAATAAAATAAAATAAACTAAAAAATAAAACCTAAAAATAAACCTAAAATAAAAACCTTAAACTTAAACCTTAAAAAATAGAATAAAAACCTAAACCTAAAACTAAAAATAAAAAAATAAAACCTAAACCTAAAAGACAAAATAAAAATAAAACTCAACCAAAATATAAACTAAACAAACCTAAACCTAAACCTAAAATAAACTAAAATAAAAAACCTAAACTAAAATAAATAAACCTAAGATAAATAAACTAAACTAAATAAAATAAACCAAATAAAATAAAAAATAAAATAAACTAAAATAAACATGAACCTTAAACCTAAAACCTAAACCCTAAACCTTAAACCCTAAAACCCAAACCCTAAAACCTAAACTCTAAACCCTAAACCCTAAACCCTAAATCCTAAACCCTAAACCCTAAACTCTAAACCCTAACCCTAAACCCTAAACCATAAACCCTAAACCCTAAACCCTAAGCCCTAAACCCTTAACCCTAAACTATCAACTAACCCTAAACCCTTAATGCTGAACCCTAAACCCCAAAAAGCTAAAAATTTAAAACTAAACTAAATAAAATGTAGAAATAAAATAAATAAATAAAACCTAAACCAAAATAAAATAAAAAATAAAATGTAAAAATAAAACTGAACTAAAATAAATAAATACATAAACTAAACTAAAAAATAAAATAAACCTAAAATAAAAATTCTAAAAAATAAAAAAACTAAACTAAAAAAAAAAATAAAATAAACCAAAAAAAATAAAACTATATAAAACCTAAACCTAAAAAAATAATCCTAAAAATAAATAAAAGTAAAACCTAAATATAAAAAAAACTAAACTTAAAGTAAACAAAATAAAGTAAACATAAACCTAAACTAAAATAAACTAAACTAAATTAAATAAAACCTAAACCTAAACCTAAAATAAACTAGACCTAAACCCTGAACTAAATAAAATAAAATAAAATAAAAATGAACCTAAACAGAAACTAAAAATCTTAAAAATAAACCTCAAATATAAACATAAAACCTAAACCTTAAAAGAAACCTTAACATAAACCTAAAAATAAAAAATAAAACTTAAACCTAGAAAATAAAATAAAAAGTTAAACCTAAACCTAGAAAATAAAATAAAAATAAAACTAATAAAAAAATAAACATAAACCTAAACCTAAGCCTAAAAAATAAGCTAAAAAAAAACTTAGGGGATATAGAGGTTGGTTTGCAGTGGTATGCAGTGGAGGAATGGAGCTTACATGCATGGTGGTGGGGAGGAGAGATCGGGATATGATGGCGATGATTTGATAGGTTAAATCCGAAACTGAAAATCCGATCTACTACTTATGGAACTGTGTTTTTATAATAGAAATGGTTCTACTTATCTATGCTTTTTGATTAGCTCTATGGGTGCTCATTTTTTATCTATTTCATCACTTGTGTCTTAGGAAACTTGGGGTGCTGCTTGGTTAATGAAATAAAAAGAAGAAATGTTGAATCTGAATTTGTTCTATGTTAAAAAGAAATGTTAAACCCTAAACCTTAAACTAAAACTTAAATCCTAAACCTAAAACCAAAACCCTAAAACTTAAATCCTAAACCCCAAACCCTAAACACCAAACCCTAAACTATCCCAAAACCCTAAACCCTAAAAGCTAAAAACCTTAACCTAAATTAAATAAAACCAAAAAATAAAATAAATAAATAAATCCTAAACCGAAAAAAATAATAAAAAATAAAAACATAAACAAAAACCTAAACCTAAACCTAAAAGGAAAATAAAATAAAAAATAAAAACTAAATTAAAATTAAATAAACAAAAACCTAAACTAAACTAAAAAAATAAAAAACCTAAATAAAATAAAAATTAAACCTAAAATAAGAATAAAATAAACCCAAAAATATAAATAAATAAATAAAATCCTAAATATAAAAAATAAACCTAAAAATAAATAAAAAATGAAACCTAAACCCTAAGCTAAAAAAATGCCTTAACATAAAACCTAAACCTAAACCTAAACTAAAATAAACTAAACTAAAATAAATAAAACCTAAACTAAAATAAACAAAATAAAATAAACCTAAACCTAAACTAAAATAAATAAAATTTAAACCTAAACCAAAACTAAATAAAATAAAATAAACTAAAAATAAACCTAAACCTAAACTAAAAAATAAAACATAAAATATACCTAAAATAAAAACCTAAAACTTAACCCTAAAAAAATAAAATAAAAACTTAAAACTTAAACCTAAAAATAAAAAATAAAATCTAAACTTAAAAAATAAAATAAAAATAAAACTCAACTTAAAATAAACCTAAACATAAAAATAAACTAAATAATAATTAAAAATAAACCTATATTAAAATAAAAAAATGAAATAAATACAAACAAATAAAAAATAAACAAAATAAACTAAATAGACCTAAACCTACCAATTTACTTAATTTTAAAAAAAAATCCCTAAACCCTAAACCGTAATCCCTAAACCATAAACTCTAAACCTACAACCCTAAACCCTAAACCCTAAACCCTAAAACACTAAACCCTAAATCCAAAACCAAAAACCCAAAACCCGAAACCATAAACCCTAAACCATAAACCATAAATCCTAAACCCTAAAACCCTAAACCCTAAACCCTAAACCCTATAACCCCAACCCTAAACCCTAAACCCCAAACCCTAAAACCTAAACCCTAAACTAGCCCTAAACCCTAAACTCTATACTAACGCTAAACCCTAAACTATCCCTAAAACTTAAGAATGGGTAGAACCTTGATGGCAGTGAACATCACCATCAACCAGCTCACCCTAGATTTGGTGGGCAAAGGCTGAGGCATTATTGCAGGTGGTGGGGATCTAGAGGTGATGGTGGATATGGAGGTGGTGGTCAAAGCATTGGTGGTCATGGAGGCAAGAGGAGGGATTGAGGTTACAACCGGTGGTCGGAGGGAGAGATTGAGGATATGATGGTGGATCCTACTATTCGAGAGGCCAGAGTGGTTCTGATGGGAATTGGAGAAATAAAATAATGGCTGATTCAATCTGCTGCTTATGGAACTAAGTATTTATAGTAGAGATGATTCTACTTTTCTAGGGTTTTTGATTTGCTCTATGGGTGCTCATTTTTAATTTATGTCGTCGCTTGTGTCTTAGAAAACTTAGGGTGCTACTTGGTTGATGAAATCAAAAGAAGAAATGTTGAATATGAATTTATTCACAATTAAAAAAAAACTTTAAACCTAAAACCTAAACTAATAATTAAACCCTAAACCTAAACCCTAAACCCTAAACCCTAAACACTAAACCCTAAACCCTAAAAACCCTAAACCCTAAACACTAAACCCTAGAACCAAAATCCTAAATCCTAAACCCTAAACCCTAAAACCCTAAGTCCTAAAACCTACAACCCAAATCATAAACCTAACCCCTCTTCCAAACCCTAAACCCTAAATTAAACCCTAAACCTTGAAGAAAGATGTCATTACGAGTAGATCTAAATAATGACCTAATCCTAACAAAGTAATGGTGGCTAAAGAAAATTTCTCCATGAGACTTTCCCTTAATTATTAGAGATTTGAATACCCTAAAGCCTAACCCTAAATCATGTTATAATACCATATATTATAGTATAATGTAGCATCATATATTTGAGCATGTAGTGATGTGTTTTTGGATGTTATAAGACGTTTTGAAATGTTTTAGTATATTATGGTATTGTGGCCTATAGTCTATATTAATATAAATCATAAAAATATTGATTTAATAAATTTGATGATGAAATTTATTCAATTTGAAGTGGGAATTAGGTTGTTGTACCAAAGGTGTGCTATGCCACTTGTAGTCTAAAAAGTAAGATTTTATGTTCAAAATAAACGTTATACGTTGTAGCATAGTATATCATAATATATTGTTCAACACATTTTAAATTCTTGTAGTATTTTACATTCATGCATTCAAGCCTACACAAGCATTATTTATAAAAATGTTGATTTAGACTTCAAAATGGTGGAATTTGGCCAAATTCATAATAAAGAAAGCATGGCATCATAATATATTATTTCAATTTAAAATATGTAAGTGATACTAACTAAAATCTATATTTTTTATTGTTTAGAATAATTTTATGGTTTTTTTATCTTAAGCAATCCCTTGTGATGTGATATGCAATATAATATAATAAAATATGTTATAGTGTATTATAATATAGGATACCACAACATAGTGTAGCATCATGCATTATAGCATTCTATTGTGTAGTACTACTTGTTGTTTAGCATATTTTAGTTTATTATAGTATGATCTAGTAGAGTTTGTACTGGTATAATTCATAAAAATACTGATTTATAGGCTGAGATGATGGGATTTGGCCAAATTTAAGGTAAGCTTTATGGAACATCATTGGTGTTGTGCTATGGTGTGTCATTCATAGGCAAAAATATAATAAATAAAAACCTAAGCTAAACTAAAAAATATAAACAACTTAAATAAAATAAAAACTAAACCTAAAATAAAAATAGAATAAACTTCAAAAAATAAAATAAAAACTAAATAAATACCTAAACCTAAAAAATAAACCTAAAAATAAAACTTAAAAAAAATTAAAATCAAAACCTAAACCCTAAACTAAGAAAAAACTAAACCTAAAATAAAAATAAAATAAACCTAAACCTAAACTAAAATAAACTAAACTAAGATAAATAAAATATAAACTTAAACCTAAAATATACTAAACCTGAACCTAAACCTAAAGCCTAATTAAAATAAAATAAACTGAAACTAAACCTAAACCTAAACTAAAAAATAAAACCTAAAAATAAACCTAAAATAAAAACTTAAAACCTAAACCTAAAGAAATAAAATAAAATAAAAACCTAAACCTAAACCTAAGAATAAAAAATAAAACCTAAACCTTAAAAATATAAGAAAAATCAAACTAATTTAAAACATAAACATAAACCTAAACCTAAACCTAAACCTAAAAAATAAACTAAAATAAAAAACCTAAACTAAAATAAATAAACTAAACTAAATAAAAATAAAAACAAACCTAAATAAAAATAAAAAATAAATTAAACTAAAATAAATAAAATAAACCTATGAGTTTACTTAATTAAGAAAAAAACCCTAACCCTAAACCCAAAACCCTAAAACTAACCCTAAACCATAAATCTTGAACCCTAAACCTAAAACCCTAAACCTACAAAACTAAACTATAAACCCTAAACCATAAAACCTTAAACCCTAGACCCTAAACCCTAGACCCTAAACCCTAAACCCTAAACCCGAAACCCTAAAACCCTAAGCCAAAAACCCAAAACAAAAAACCTTAAACCCAAAATGCTAAAACTTACAACCCTAAACCCTAAATCCTAAACCCTAAAAACCTAAAAATAGAAACCTAAATTAAATAAAACTTAAAAATTAAATAAATAAACCTAAATCTAAATAAAATAAAAACCTAAACCTAAACCTAAATGTAAAAAATTTAAAAAAAAAAAACTAAACTAAAATAAAATAAATAAAACCTAAATTAAACTAAAATAAAATAATTCTAAAATAAAACTAAAATAAAATAAAACTAAACGAGAAATAAAATAAAATAAACCTAAAATAAAATAAAATAAAACTAAATAAAAACATAAATCTAAAAACAAACCTAAAAATAAACAAAATAAACCTAAACCCTAAACTAAATAAAAACCTAATCCTAAAATAAACAAAATAAAACCTAAACATGAACCTAAAATAAATTAAACCTAAACCCTAAACTAAATAAAATAAAATAAACTAAAAAAACCTAAACTAAAAAATAAAACCTAAAAATAAACCTAAAATAAAGACCTAAAACCTAAACCTAAAATAATAAAATAAAAACCTAAACTTAAACAAAAAAATTTAAAAAAAATTAAACCTAAAATAAAAAAATAAATTAAAAATAAAACTAAACTAAAAATAAGCATAAACATAAACCTAAACCTAAAAATATTCAAAAATAAAAAACGTAAATGAAAATGAAATAAAACTAAAATAAATAAACTAAACTAAATAAAAAAACAAAGCTAAATATAAATATAAAATAAAATAAACTGAAATAAACAAAAATAAATTGAAATAAACAAAAATAAACTAAATAAACTAAATAAACCTGAACCTATCGATTTACTTAATTTTTTAAAAAAAAACCTAAACCCTAAACCCTAAACCCTAAATCCTAAACCCTAAACCCTAAAACTAACCCTAAACCTAAACCTACAACCTTAAACCTACAACCCTAAACCTTAAACCCTAAACACTAAACCCTAAAAAATTGTAAACCTTGAACCTTAAACCCTAAATCCTAAACTATCACTAAACCCAAAACCTAAAACTGTAAGCCCTAACCCTAACACTGAACCCTAAACCTTAAACACTAAAACCTAAACTGAAAACCCTAAACCCTAAACCCTAAACCCTAAACTAACCCTAAGACTTATGCTAACCCTAAACCCTAAACCCTAAAATCTAAAAACCTAAACATAAACTAAATAAAATGTAATAAAAAAATACATAAAAACCTAAACCTAGATAAAATAAAATAAAAACCTAAACCTAAACATAAAAATAAAATAAAAACTAAACTAAAATAAAATAAATAAAAACCTAAACTAAACTAAAAAAATAAAATAAACCTAAGAACAAAAAACATAAATAACATTAAAACTAAACATAAAATAAAAATAAAATAAACCTAAAAATAAATATAAAATAAACCTAAACCCTAAACTAAAAAAATCTAAACCTAAAATAAAAATAAAATAAACCAAAACCAAAACCAAAATAAACTAAATAAAAATAAATAAAACCTAAACTTAAAACTAAAATAAACTAAACTTAAACCTAAACCTAAACTAAATAAAATAAGATAAACTAAAAATAACCAAAACCTAAAATAATAAAAAAACTTAAAAAAAACCTAAATAAAACTTAAAACGAACCAAAAAAAATAAAATTAAAACCTAAACCTAAACCTAAAAATAAAAAATAAAACCTAAACCTCAATAGTAAAATAAAAATAAGCCTAAACTTAAAAAATAAACTAAAATAATTAACCTATAATAAAATAAATAAACCTAAAATAAATAAAATAAACTAAATAAAAAACAAAATAAACTTAAATAAAAATAAGAAATTAAATAAACTAAAATAAATAAAAATAATGTAAATAAACCTAAACCATATTAATTTTAAAAAAAACCCTAAACCCTAAATCCTAAAATCTAAGCCCAAAACCCTAAACCCTTAAAAAAACCCTAAACCATAAAAAACCCTAAACTAACCCTACACCCTAAGCTAACCCTAAACCCTATGTCGTAAACCCTAAAACCTCTAAACTCTAAACCCTAAACCCTGAACCTTAATCTCTAAACCCTAAACCCTGAACCCTAAAAATCAAAACCAAAACTAAATAAAACCTAAAAATATAATAAAATAAAAACCAAAACTAAAACTTAAACCTAAAACTAAAAGAAAAATAAAATAAATTAATTAAAATAAACTAAATTATAATAAATAAAATCATAAACTATACTAAAAAATAAAATAAACCTAAATAAAAAAATAAAATGTAAAATAAAAAATAAAATTAACCTAAAATAAAATCAAATAAAAATAAAATAAAATGAAACCCAAAAAATAAAACTAAAATAAATGGTAAAAATAAATAAAAAATAAAACCTAATAAACCTAACCCTAAACCCTAAGAATAACCTGAAGAACATCATCAGGAACTGTGCTAAATGGATGGCAAGAGGTGGGCGGTGGTGGGAGATCTAGAGGTACTGGTGGATGTGGAGCTGGTTGTCGGAGTAGTGGTGGTCATGGAAGAGGGAGGAGAGATGGAGGTTACAGTGGTGGTGGTGGCGGAAGTAGAGATCAGGGATTTGATGGTGGATCTCGCTATTTGAGAGGGCGAGATAGTTCTGATGGGAACTGCAAAAATTGAAGAATGGCCGATCCGATCTGCTGCTTATAGAACTATGTCTTTATAGTAAAGATAGTTCTAGTTATCTAGGGTTTTAATTTGTGCTCATTTTATCATCGCCAGTGTCTTAGAAAACTTAGAGTGTTACTTGGTCGATGAAATAAAAAAGAAGAAATGTTGAATATGAATTTGTTCTCTATAAAAAAAAACCAAAAACTCTAAACCCTAAACTAAAACCCTTGACCTAAAACCTAAACCCTCAACCCTAACCCTAAACCTTAAAACCCTAAACCCTAAACCCTAAAACCCTAAACCCGAAACCCTAAAACCTAAACCCTAAACCCTCAACCCTAAACCCTAAACCCTAAACCCTAAGCTCTAAACACTAAACCACAAACCCTAAACCCTCAACTAACCCTAAATCCTAAAGATTAAAAAGTTAAAAAGGTAAACCTAAACTAACTAAAACCTAATAATAAAATAAATAAATAAAACAAAACCAAAATAAAATAAAAAAAATAAAATAAATAAAAACTTAAACTAAAACTGTAACCTAAACCTAAACTTATACCTAAAAAAATTTAAATAAAAAATTAAAACCAAACTAAAATAAAATAAATAAAAACCTAAACTAAATTAAAAAAATAAAAAACTTAAATAAAATAAAACTAAACCTAAAATAAAAATAAAATAAACATAAAATAAACTAAAACCTATACCTAAAGATTAAACCTAAAATAAATAAATAAGAAACCTAAACCCTAAACTAAAAAAAACCTAAACCTAAAATAAAAAATAAAATAAACCTAAACCTAAAATAAAATAAAACCTAACCTAAACAAAAAATAAACTAAATCTAAACCTAAACCAAAAGCCTAAATAAAATAAAATAAACTAAAAATAAACCTAAACCTAAACTAAAAAATAAAACATAAAAATAAACTTAAAATAAAAACCTAAATCCTAAACCTAAAAAAATAAAATAAAAAACTAAACCTAAAAAATAAAATAAAAATAAAACTAAACTAAAATAATATACATAAAGCTAAAAAATAACTTAAAATAAAATACATACACTAAAATAAATAAACAAAAAAGAAACAACAACAACAACAAGCCATTATCCCACTAAGTGGGGTCGGCTACATGAATCCTTCGTCTCCATTGTGTGCTATTATGTGTCAAATTCTCATTCAATTCAAGTATCTAAGTTCATTTTTTATACATTTTAACCATGTCTTTTAGGTCTCTTACCTTTCTTAACATAAGGCAATTCTAGTGTATCTACTCTCCTAACTGGGTCATTGGAAGACCAACGCTTTATGTGGCCAAACCATCTAAGGCAACTCTCTCAAATGTTATCTACCACTAGAGCTACTCCAACTTTTTCCTGAACATAAACATTTTGCTTTTATCTCTAAGAGTAAAGCCACTCATCCACCTAAGCATCCTCATCTCTACAACACTTAACTTAGTCTCATGCTTCTCTTTAATTGGCCAACATTCTACACATAAATCACCTTACACGATCTTATAAAATTTTCCTTAAGTTTAAGCAAGATATTATCTATCACAAAAATGTATTCTCAAATTCACATTTTATTTTTTAATGACTTATTCACCAAATATCACAACACTACCACTATAACTTCTAGAACTAAAATTTCAATCCATAAATAAAATAAACTAAATAAAAAAAAAACTAAATAAACCTAAACCCACTAGTTTACTTAACTTAAAAAAAATTTAAAATTTAAAAATTAAAAAAAAATTAAAAAACCCTACAACTAAACCCAATACCCTAAAACAAACCCTAAACCCTAAACCTTGTAACCTAAACCTACGGTCCCTAAACCCTAAACCCTAAATTCTAAAACCTACAACCCTAAAACCTAAACCATAAATCTCAAACCATAAATAACCTAAACCTAAAACCAAAAAAATTGAAACTAAAACAAACTAAAAAAAAATAAAAATAAAAACCTAAACCTAAATAAAATAAAATAAACATATAACCTAAACTAAAACATTAACCTAAACCTAAATGTCAAAATAAAAAATAAAAACTAAACTAAAATAAAATAAATAAAAATATACACTAAACTAAAAAATAAAATAAACCTAAAAATAAAAAACCTAAAAAAATAAAACTACTAAAAATAAAATAAACCTGCTAAAATAAAATAAAATAAAACTAAATAAACACCTAAACCTAAAAAAACAAAACCTAAAATAAATAAAAAATAAAACCTAAACCTAAACTAAAAAAAAAACCTAAACCTAAAATTAACAAAATAAAATAAATCTAAACCTAAACTAAAATAAAGTAAACTGAAATAAATAAAACATAAACCTAAACTTAAAAAAAAACTAAACCTAAACCCTAAACTAAATAAAATAAAATAAACAAAAATAAACTTAAACCTAAACAAAAAACTAAAACCTAAAAATAAACAAAATAAAAAAATAACCTAAACCTAAAAAATAAAATAAAACCTAAACATAAACCTAAAATAAAAAAACCTAAGATATAAAAAAAATTAAACTAGAAAATAAACAAAACCTAAACCTAAACCTAAAAAATAAACTAAAATAAGAAAATAATCTAAAATAATAAACCTAAATTAAATAAACTAAACTAAATAAAATAAAAAATAAACATAAATTAAAAAAAATAAACTAAAATAAATAAAATAAACTAAACCTAAACTTACTAATTTTTTAAAAACCTAAACCCTAAACCCTAAACCCTAAACTCTAAATCAATCTAAACCCTAAACAAATAAACCTAAACCCTAAACCTTAAAACCCTAAACCTAAACCTAAGACCTAAAAAACCCTAAACCCTAAAAAAACCTAAAACCTAAAAAAACCTAAACCTAAATAAATAAAACCTAAAAGTAAAATAAATAAAAAAACCTAAAACTAAATAAAATAAAATCAACACCTAAACTAAAATTAAAACCTATACCTAAAATAAAATTAATAAATAAAAACCTAAAGTAAACTAAAAAATAAAATAAAGCTAAGAATAGAAAACATAAATATAATAAAACTAAATATAATAAAATAAAATAAACCTAAAATAAGATAAAATAAAACTAAATAAAACCTAACCCTAAAAATAAACCTAAAATAACACCTAAAATAAATAAAAATAAAACCCAAACCCTAAACTAAAATAAAACTTAACTTAAAATAAAAATAAAATAAATAAAATAAAATAAACCTATACCTAAAGTAAGATAAACTAAACAAAATTAAATAAAATCTAAACAAAAACCTAAACTAAAATAAGCTAAATTAAAATAAATAAAACATAAACCTAAACCGAAAATGACCTATACCTAACATAAACCTAAACTAAATAAAATAAAATAAATTAAAAATGAACCTAAACCTAAAGTAAAAAAAATATTAGCTAAAAAGAAACCTCAAATAAAAACTTATAATCTAAATGTAAAAAAATATAATAAAAACATAAACCTAAGCTAAAAAATAAAAAATAAAACCTAATTTAAAAAATAAAATAAAAATAAAACTAAACTAATAAAATAAACCTAAAGATAAACCTAAACCTAAACCTAAACCTAAAACAAACTAAAATAAATAAATATAAATAAAATAAAACTAAATTAAAATAAAATAAACCTAAATAAAATAAAAATAAACTAAAATAATCAAAATAAACTAATAAACCAAAAACCTACTTTAATTTAAAAATAAGAAGATAAAAAATAAAATAAAATAAAAAAAAATTCTAAACCTAAACCCTAAACTACAACCCAAAACCCTAAACTAAACCCAAAACCCTAAACCCTAAACCTAAAACTAACTTAAACCCTAAACCTAAAACCTAAAGCTAACTAAACCTAAACCTTAAACGCTAAACCCTTAAATAAACCTTAAAACCAAACCTAAAGCTAAACTAAATAAACCTAAAATAAAATAAATAAAAAACATAAACCTAACAAAATAAAATAAATAAAAACCTAAAAAACCTAAACCTAAACCTAAACGTAAAAAGAAAATAAAAGAAAATAAAAAACTAAATTAAAATAAAATAAATAAAAACCTAAACTAAACTAAAAAATAAAAAATCTAAATAAAATAAAAACTAAACCTAAACTAAAGAAAAAATAAACCTAAAATAAAATAAAATAAAAACCAAATAAAAAGCTAAACCTAAAAAATAAAACTAAAAATAAATAAAAAATAAAACCTAAACCCTAAACTAAAAATAAACTAAACCTAAAATAAAAATAAAATAAACCTAAACCTAAACTAAAATAAACTAAACCAAAATAAATAAAACCTAAATTGAAAATAAACTAAACCAAGAACTAAACCTAAACCTAAACTAACTAAACTAAAATAAACTAGAAAATGAACCTAAACTTAGACTAAAAAATAATACCAAAAAATAAACGTAAAATAAAAAAATAAAAAATAAAATAAAAACCTAAACCTAAACCTAAACATAAAAAATAAAGCCTAAACATAAAAAATAACAACAACAACAATAACAAGAACCTAATCCCAAAAAAAAACATAATCCTATCCTATTATTTGTTAAATTCTCATAAATCAAGTATACTAAGATCATATACATCTTATCTCTTTAACCATCTTTATAAAAAATCTAATGCATCTACTAATAAAAAAAATAAAACCATACTCTAATCTTATCTAAAGCTAAAATAAATATACTCATTTAATCTCTAAGAGTAAAGCCACTCATCCATAAAATCCTCATCTAAATAAAACTATGCTTCTATTGGCCAACATTCTACCATAAGTCAACCTCACCATCTTATAAAATATTAAGTTTAAGTGGAACTTCTAACATAAAAAGCATTCCTCCACTAACCATCCAACTAATTCTACTAAACTCCATCTATTTCACCATCAAAATAAATAAACTAAACGCCACTAAATGACTTGTTCACCTAATGTAAACACTACCACTAAACTTAAAACACTCCATATATTCAATTTTAGATCTACTAAAAAAAACCTTACTAGTTGACCTAAATGGACTCTCTAGTCTTATCAACAAGAAAATGTAAAAAAATACACCAAGGTACATCTTCTTGTAAATGCAAAAGAACATCCATAACTAAAGTAAAAAGATAACTTAAAATCCTGATGTAATCCAACCTAATTAAAAATATTTTGTCAATCCTTGTTTGGAAAAGTAAAGTATACATATCCTTAATGACTTGAATATAACCAATATTAACTCTAAACTCTAAAGAACATCTCTTGAAACTTTATCAAAGCTAAATCAATAAATATCATGTAGATCCTCCTTACTTTCTATGCTTCCATAAACCTAAAAAATGTATAACATCCATAGTAGATCTACTATGAAACCAAAATAAAACTTATCACATAAACCTATAATTACCCTCTCCCATAAATAAAACTTAATTCCTCTATAATAACACTCTATCACCTTTATTCTTAAATATAAAATAAACAAACTCTTGTCCAAAATCTAAATTTTAAAATGACATTAAAAGATTTGTAAGCCAAGAAATTCCTTGATCTCCTAAAATTTCCACACTAAATATTATCCTAAAAAAACATTTCATTTTCTTTAAAGCTTCACTAACTTACTAAAAATGATAAAAAAATTCTATTTTGTTTATATTAAGGTTGCTAAAATCAATAAAATCCTAAAAGTTTATCAAAATACCTCTTCCACCTAAACCTTTTCTAAAAAAAGCATTTTATTATTTTCATCCTAAAACTTGAACATACTTCTCCTATCTCAAACTTATACATACATCTTTCACCTATCTAATCTATTATACTTTATATCTTTCCCAATTCTGCGAGCTTTTACATATAAACCAAGTTTTATAACAATACTTCTTGTTTTTTATCTTTTCTTGCACACTCTGACTCCACCCTAAACCTAAAAAATAAAATAAAAATAAAACTAAACCTGAACCTAAACCTAAACCTAAAAATTAAACTAAAATAAATAAACCTAAAATAAATAAACTAAACTAAACCTAAATAAAAATAAAAAAATTAAACTAAAAAAATAAACTAAATAAACCTAAACCCACCATTTATTTAATTTAAAGAAAAAATTAAAAAAGACCCTAACCTAAACCTAACCATAAACACTAAAATACAATCTTAAACCTAAAGCCTAAACCTTAAAACCTAAACCCTAAACCCTAAACCTACTTAAACCAGCCCTAAACCCTAAACTAAACCCTAAACCCTAAACATTAAACCCTAAATCCTAAATCCCAAAATGCTAAACCTGAGCCTAAACACTAAACCCTAAACCACCTAAACCTAACCCTAAACCCTAAACCCTAAACCTAAACCCTAAACCTAAAACCTAAAACCTAAATCAAAAAATAAATAAAATAAAATAAAATAAATAAACCAAACTTAAATAAAATAAAATTAAAAAAACTTAAATTAAAACCTAAACCTAAACTTTAAAATAAAATAAAATAAAATAATAATAAACTAAATAAAGAATGTAAAACCTAAAATGTATAAGATAAAATATACCTAAGAATAAAAAGACTTAATAAAATAAAAGTAAACATAAATAAAAATAAAATAAACCTAAAGAAAATCAAATAAAACTAAATAAAAATTAAACCTAAAAAAATAAAAAAAAACTTAAAAAAAAAAATAAACCTAACCCTAAACTAAAATAAAAAAACCTAAAATAAAATAAATAAAATAAAACTAAAACCTAAACCTAAAACTAAAATATAAAACCTAAACTAAATAAATAAATAAATTAAACTAAATAAAATAAATATAATAAAATAAAATTAAAAATAAAATTTAAAATAAATAAACTAAACCTACATGTTTGCTGTTAAAAAGAAAACCCTAAAAAAACCTAAACTAAACCCTACACCTGACACTAAACCTACCTAACCCCTAAATCCTAAACCATAAAACCCTAAACCCTAAACTAAACTTAAACCCTAACCCTCTCACTAAACCCCACTAAAGCTAAACCCTAAACCCTAAAACCCTAAACCCCACCCTAAACCCTAAACCCCCTAAACCCCAAACCTAAACCCCCAAACCCCTACTAACCCTAAACCTAAAGTAACTAAATAAATAAAAAACCCTAAACCAAAACCTAATAAACCTAAATTTAAACCTAAACACTAAGAATGGACAGAACCTTCATGGTAGGAACATCATAGTCAACCAAGATCAGTCTAGATCTGGCAATGGAGGCGAAGGCAAAGGTAACAGTTTTCGGAGTGGTGGTGAGGGATCTGGAGGTGCTGGTGGATATGGAGGTGGTGGTCAGAGTAGTGGTTGTTATGGAGGTGGGAGGAGTGATGGTGGTTACAGTCATGGTGGTGGTAGAGGGAGAGATCAGTGATATGATGGTGGATCCTACTACTCAAGAGGTTGGGGTCACTCTGATGGGAGCTGAAGAAACTGAAGAACTACTGATCCGATCTACTGCTTATAAAATTGTGTCTTTGGTTTTGCTCTATGCATGATCATTTTATATTTATGTCTTTGCTTGTGTCTTGGAAAACATGGCGTGTTACTTGGTTGATGAAATTAAAATGAAGAAATGTTGAATCTAAATTTGTTCTATGTTTAAAAAAACCAAAAACCCTTATCCCTAAACAATATCCTCAACCCTGGACCTAAAACATAAACCCTAAACCCTAAACCCTAAACCCTAAACCCTAAACCCTAAATACTAAACCCTAAGCCCTAAACCCTAAACCTAAAACCCTAAACCCAAAACCCTAAACCCAAAACCCAAAACCCCAAACCCCAAATCCCAAACCCTAAATCCTCAACTAACCATAAACCCAATCCTAGAACTAAAACCTAAACTACTAAATTGAACCTAAAATAAAATAAATAAATAAACCCTAAACCAAAATAAAATAAAATAAAAAACATAAACTAAAACTTAAAACTAATCCAAAACCAAAACTAAAACAAAATAAAAAAATAAATAAATTAAAATAAAATAAATAAAACCTAAACTAAAATAAATATCCTAAATAAAATAAAACTAAATAAAAAAAAATAAAATAAACCTAAAATAAGATAAAATTAAAAAAAACCTAAACCTAAAAAAATAAACCAAAAATAAAATAAAATTTAAAAAAAACAAAAACTATTAAAAAAACTTTAAATAAAAATAAAATTAACAAAATAAAATAAACCTAAACCTAAACTAAAATAAACTAAAATCTAAACCTAAAAACTAAACCTAAACCTAAAATATATTAAAATAAAATAAAAATAAAACTAAACATAAATAAATGAAATAAAAGCCTAAACTAAACTAAAAAATAAAATAAACCTTAACATAAAAAACCTAAATAAAATAAAAACAAAACATAAAATAAAAATGAAATACACTTAAAATAAAATAAAATAAAATAAAACCTAAACGATAAACTAAAAAATCCTAAACCTAAAAAATAAACAACATAAACCTAAACTTAAAGAAAATAAACTAAACTAAAAAATAAAAAACCCAAACCTTAAATAAACTAAACCTAAACCAAAACCTAAACTAAATAAAATAAAATAAACTAAAAATAAATGTAAACCTGAACTAAAAAATAAAACATAAAAGTAAATAAAATAAAATCCTAAAACCTAAACCAAAATATAAAAAAAATAAACTAAACATAACCTAAAATAAAAAATAAAACCTAAACTATAAATAATTAAAATAAAACTAAATTAAAATAAAAAAACCTTAACCTTAACCTAAAATAAACTAAAATAAAAAACTTAAAAAAAATAAATAAAACTAAATAAAATTTAAAATAAACCTAAAATAAAAAAATCAAATAAACTAAAATAAATAAACTAAATAAACTAAATACAATCTCTGGTTTCATAATTTTTTTTTCCCTAAACCCTGACCCTAAACCCTAAACCCTGCCCCAAATCCTAAACCATCTAAACCCTGTACCCACCTAAAACTAAACTAAACCCTACTAAACCTGGCCCTATCACCCTAAACCCTCTAAAATCCCACCCTAAACCCTAAATCAAAACTTCCCTGACACTCCAAACCCTCCCTAACCACAAATCCTAAACCTAAACTAAATAAATCAAATAATAATAAACCTAAACTTAAATAATACTAAACCTATATTAAACCTAAAATCTAAAATCTAAAATAAAATAAAATAAAATAAACTAAACAAAAAATAAAATAAAGAAATCATAAACTAAACTAAAATAAAATAAACCTAAAAATATAAATCCTAAATAAAATAAAACCTAAATGTAAAATAAAATTAAACTAAACCTAGGATAAAATAAAATAAAAACCTAAACCAAAAAAAAACCTAAAAATAAATGAAAAGTAAAACCTAAACCATAAACTAAAAAAACTAAAGTTAAAATAAACATAATAAAATAAACTTAAACCTAAAAAAAATAAACTAAACTAAAATAAACTAACCAAAAATAAAAAAAAACCTAAACCTAAACCCAAAATAAACTAAACCAAAACCCTAAACTAATATAATAAAAAAATAAATTAAAATAAATCTAAACCTAAAATAAAAATAAAACCTAAAATAAAACCAAAATAAAATGTAAAACCTAAACTAAGAAAATATAATAAAAACCTAAACCTAAACCTAAAAATAAAAAATAAAACCAAAACTTAAAATAAAATAAACTGAACATAATCATAAATTTAAACGAAAATCTAAAAAATAAACTAAAATAAAAAATCTAAACTAAATAAGTAAATAATCTAAATAAAATAATAAATAAACTAAATTTAAATAAAATAAAACTAAAATAAATAAAATAAACTTAACTTTAACCATTTGCTTTTTTTTAAAAGAAAGCTATAAACCCTAAACTAAAACCCAAACCTACTAACCTCTCCTACCAACCCTGTAATCCTCCCTACCACTGCCCTCTTGCTCCACAACCACTAAACCTAAACCTAAACCCTAAACTTAAATTCTAAATCCTCCTACCTAAACCCTAAACCCTTAAACACCCTAAACCCTAAATCTACCCTGGCCCTAACCTCCCTCTAAACCCTAAACCTTCTAAACTGAGCCACCCCAGGCCACTAAACCTCCAAACACTGAGCCTAAATTAACCCTAAAACCCTAGCTAACCCTAAACCCTAACCCTAAACCCTAAACCCTAAAACCCAAAACCTAAACCCTAAACCTAAATCCAACCTTAAAATATAAGCCTAAATAAATAACCTAAAATTAAAAGATAAAAAGACCAAAATAAAAAATAAAATAATAAAATAAAAACTAAACCTAAACTAAACCTAAAATAAAATAAAATTAAGAAAATAAAACTAAATTAAAATATAATTAAAAACCTAAACTAAAGTCAAAATAAAATAAACCTAACAATAAAAAAATTTAAATATAATAAAAAAAAGATAAAATAAACTTAAAATAAAATAAAATAAAACTAAATAAAACCTAAACCTAAAAATAAACCTAAAATAAATTAAAAAATAAACCTAAACCCTAAACCAAAAAACCTAAACTTAAAATAAAAAAAAAATAAAAATAAACTAAACATAAACTAAAATAAAGCTAAATAAATAAACCTAAACCTAAACCTAAAATAAAATAAACCTAAACCTAATCTAAATAAAATAAAATAAACTAAAATCAAACCAAAACCTAAACTAATAAAAAAAAATAAATCTAAAATAAAACCAAAAAACCTAAAAAAAAAATAAAATAAAACATAAACCTAAACCAAAAAAAAATATAAAACCTAAACCTAGAAATAAAATATAAATAAAACACAACTAAAAGTAAACCTAAACCTAAAACTAAAAAATAAACTAAAATAAATATACTAGACTTATTAAAAATAAAAAATAAACCTAACTAAAAATAAAAATTAAAATAAACTAAATAACCCTAAACCTACCGGTTTACATATCTTTAAAGAAAACCATAAATGCTAAATCCTAAACCCTAAACACTAAACCTAAACCATAAACCCTAAACCCTAAACTTTAAACCCTAAATCGTAGAAAACCCTAAACTAAACCACTAAAACCCTAAACCAAACCCCAAACTAAACTAAACCTAAACAACCCACAAACCCTAAACCTTAAACCCTAAACCCTAACCCTAAATTGTAAACACTAAACCCCAAACCCTAAACCTAAACCTAAAGTAACTAAATAAATTAAAAAAAAACCTAAAGCTTAAAATGTAATAAACTTAAACCATAAGAATGGGCATAACTTTGATTGCAGGAACATCTCTATTAACTAGGCTCAGTCTAGATCTAGCGGTGGAGGCGAAGGTGGAGGCGGCAGTTATAGCATTAGTGGTGGGGGATTTGAAGGTGCTGGTGGATATGGAGGTTATGGTCAGAGCAGTGGTGGTTATGGAAGAAGCGATGGAGGTTACCATAGTGGTGGCGAAGGGGAGAGATCGTGATGGTGGATCTCGCTACTTGAGAGGCCTGGGTGGTTCTGATGGGAACTGGAGAAATTGAAGAATTATCAATCCGATCTGCTACTTATGGAACTGTGTCTTTACAGTAGATATAGTTCTAGTTATCTTGGGTTTTTTATTTTTACTATGCATGCTCATTTTTTATCTATGTCATCACTTGTGTCTTAAAAAACATGGTGTGTTACTTGGTTGATGAAATTTAAAAGTAGAAATGTTGAATCTAAATTTATTCTCTGTTAAAAAAAAAGTCAGAAACACTAAACTCTAAATTAAAACCTAAACCCTAAACCTAAAAACAAATCCCTAAACCTTAAACCCTAAAAACCCTAAACCATAAAATAGACCCTACTAAAACCCTAATCCCTAAAATAAACCCTAAAATCTAAACCTAAACCCTAAACCCTAAACCACAACCCCAAACCCTAAACCTAAACTAACCCCCAAACCCTAAAAACCTTAAACCTAAAACTGAAGCTAAAAACCTAAACCTAAACTAAATAAAACTTAAAAACAAAATAAATAAGAAAACCTAAACTAAAATAAAATAAAAGATTAACCTAAAACCTAAACCTAAACCTAAACCTAAAAAAGAAAATATAATAAAAAATAAAAACAAAAGTAAAATAAAATAAATAAAAACCTAAACTAAACAAAAAAAACCTAAATAAAATTAAAACTAAACCTAAAATAAAATATAATAAAAACTAAATAAAAACTTTAACCTAAAAAATAAGCCAAAAAATAAAAAAAAATAAAACCTAAACCTAAAATGAAAATAAAATAAATCAAAACTAAAATAAATAAAACCTAAAACTAATTCAAATAAAATAAAATAAACTAAAATAAAAAACTTAAACATAAAATAAAACCTACAAATAAAAAATAAAACCTAAAACCTAAACTTAAAAAATAAAATAAAACTAAACCTAAACCTAAAATAAAAATAAAACCAAAACTTAAAATAAAATAAAAATAAAACTAAACTAAAATAAATAAAACCTAAACCAAAATAAACCTAAAATAAACTAAAATAAAACATAAACTAAAATAAATAAACCTAAAATAAATAAACTAAATAAAAAATAAAATAAAATAAATAAAATAAAGAAATAAATAAACTAAAATAAATAAAAAACTAAATAAACATAAACTGATTTACTTAATTAAAATAAAATTAAATAAAACCATAACCTTGACCCTGCACCATAAACTAACCTAAACCCTAAACCCTAAACTAAACCCTAAACCCCCAAACCCAAAAAACCTAACCCTAAACCCTAACCACAAACCCTAAACAAAAAACTACTAAACTAAATAAAACCTAAAAATAATAAATAAAAGATAAACCTAAATAAAATAAAAAAATAAAATAACAAAACCTAAAACTAAACCAAATAAACCTAAAAATAAAATAAAATAATAAAAGAAAACTAAAATAAAATAAAATAAATTAAAATAAAACCTAAATTGAATAAAAAATAAAACTTAACATAAAATAAAATAAAATAAACCTAAAATAAAATAAAATAAAACCAAAACCTAAAATTAAAAAAACTAAACTAAGAAAACCTAAACCTAAACTAAAATAAACTAAACTAAAATAAATAAAATGTAAACCTAAACATAAAGTAAACTAAACCTAAACCCTAAACTAAATATCATAAAATAAACTAAAAATAATGCTAAACCTAAAAAAAAATAAAACCTAAAAATAAACCTAAAATAAAACCTAAAATCTAAACCCAAAGATAAAATAAAACCTAAACTTAAAAAAATAAACCTAAACCTAAACCTTATAATAAATGTAAACCCTAAAATATAATAAAATTAAAAAATAAAAATAAGCATAAACCTAAACCTAAACCTAAAATAAACAAAAATAAAACTAATAAAAAATAAACTAAACTAAACTAAATAAAATCAAATAAATATAAATATATATAAACTAAATACTACTTTGTAATTAAAGAACCACTCTGACCCTAATCTACACTAAATCCTACCCTAAACCCTACCTAAACCCCTAACTAAAAACTAAAAACTAATTAAATAAACTAAACCCCTCCCCACTCACTAACTAAACTAAAACTAACCTAAATAAAGACTAAAACTAAAAATAAACTAAGACTAAACTAAATTAACTCACTAAAACCTAATAAAATTAATAAAACCTACCTTAAAACTAAAACCTACCTGATAATAAAGCCTCCCACCACGCACATAAAGAAATAAATAAATAACTAGTTTAAAACTATTACTAATAAGATAAATATAAAAAATATAAACAAAAAATAATAAACTAATAAAACTAAAACAAAACCCTAAATACTAAACTAATAAAACCCCACTAAACTAAAAAAAAAAAATAATAATAATAATAATAATAATAACCTAATAATAACTAAAACTAAACTAAAATCAAACTAATAAATAATAAATAACTAAAACCTAAACCCTAAAACAAAATTAGTAGAAAACTAAATCCTAAACCTAAAAAATTAACTAAACTAAACCAATAACTAAAAAAACCTAAACCCTAAACCTAAACTAAAACTAAAACAAAAACCTAAATCCATCCCACGGCCCCTTCCCATTTCAAGGTGTGGCGATTCTTGAATCCCTTTCCTTTTCATTCTCCTTCTTAGTGTTTTTGTGCTAGTTTTCTAGAAATTTCCTCTTGTTTGGCTTCAGATCTTTTGCCTTAGGCTGATCTTTGTTCGGTTCTTAGGTGGTGCCATTTGCCATGGCGTTAGATTCTACAATTACTTAGGGAAAACCAAATGCTCCTCATTTCGGGCTTTTAAATCTTTGGATATAGCTAAACCTTTTTTTAATCTTTAGAGATGTTTTATCTAGTAAGGATTCTTCAACTTCTTCTAATCTTTCTTTAAACGGTTCATACAACCTTTAAAGGTGTTGCTATTATTTGCTTTCGACTTGGATATTGAAAAACTAGAAATTATGCGTATACTTTGATTGAAAAATTTTCTTTTTGGCATCCTAGTATGGAAGAAATCTTATTTTTTTATCATGATTTGAATATTTCTACTTATTTTTTGATTGGTTTACTAGATGGTAGACATGTGTTGATTAAATTGTCTAATGACCTTGATTATAGTTGTATCTTTGCTCACCAATCTTATTATGCTAAAAACTATCAAATGCATATTCTTGAATGGACTCCCTTTTTTGACATTAAAATGGAATCTCCTATAGCACTAGTTTGGTTAGCTTTACCTAATCTTTAGGTTCACTTTGTTAATTATCAATTCTTGCATGTTGTGAGTTCTATTTTGGTAGACCCTTGCAAATTGATCAAGCAACCATAGCCAAATCTAGGCAATCGATTGCTCAGATCCTTGTTGAAATTGATGTAATAAAGAAATTTCCTAAGGAGGTGTGGATTGGATCAGAGAAATATGGATATTTCTAGCAGGTTGAGTTTAAAAACTTCTCTTCTTTTGCAATCATTGCAAAACTCATGGGAATGATGTATCATGTTTTGTTCCTCATCAACATCTTTGAAGAAAGTGGTTAAAGATCTTAAGGTTGGTGGCAAAATTGGAGATTTAAAAAGTGATAAAAGAAATTTTGCTTTAAATGAAAGGATAACTTGTTGTGAATGAAATTGTTGATGTTTCTAATGATGTTCCTAATGTTTCTAATGTTGTTCCCAATGTAAGTGGTAGTGATAAGCTTGTTAAAAATGCTTATGTAACTATTTTGGAGTAATCGGGTTTTGTTTGCTATTATTTTTTGATATTCTGAAAATTTGAAAGTGGATGATTTTCCTATTTTAGTTTTATTCTAAGGAGATTTGTGATAAAGTTGCTGAAAATCTTATAGAAATGTTTCTCTTATTTTGCCTAAAAAATCTTTAAAAGAAAATCTTGTTTTATCTTCTTTGAATTTGGGCAAGAATGATGGTATGGAGCTTGTTGATAATAATGCAAGTGTTTTGCTTAATAAATCTATTTCTACCCATTCTTTTATTATTCGGATGGTATTTTGCTTAGTGATAATTCTCATTTAATGGAGAAAGAGGATTTATCTTATTTTCAAATGGGATCTTCTCCTAAATCTATTGTTAACAATGATGACAAAAATTTTTTTGATGATCAATCCATGGAGAATGAGACCGATTTTCAAACTATTTTTGTGAAAAGGAAAAAATAGTGTAAAATTATCCTCCTAAAGTTTCTAGATCTACTCGATCTTCTTCATCTTCTTTGCCTAATAAAAATTAATTTTAACTTTCTTATTTGGAATGTGAGGGGCATTGGTACTCTTGCTGTTAGAAATAGAATTAGGAATCTTTGTAGAATTTATAACGTTGGTTTCTTGGTTATTCTTGAACCTCTTATTTTTTTCTTCTAAAATAATGCATGCGGCCAGATGATTGGTTTTAGCAATTTTTATTTCAATAGCAATAATAACATTTGGATATTTTTGAATAGTTCTCTTTCTACTAATGTTATGATTTTCATCAAGTTATTAATGTTGATATTTCATTTGGTTATTATCATGCTTTTGGCTCTTTTGTTATCTTGTAACAAGTTAGGGGAGGAGAATTCCTTGGGATCAATTATCAAATTTTGCTTTGTTAATAATTCTTGGATTGTTGGTGGGGATTTCAATATGGTCCTTTTTGAATGAAAGGAAAGGGGTTCTTTGCCAAATTTACATTCAATGGAAGATTTTACAAATATGATTTTGGATTGTAATCTTTATGATGTTGGTTTCATTGGTTCTCAATTTACTAGGAATAATCATAGATTGTGGCAATGGTTCAATCATGCATTATTTAATAATTATTTGTTAAATTGTTAGCTTTTATCTTCGAGGGAGCATCATAGTAGAACTCTCTCAAATCATGCTCCTCCTTTGGTTACCATTAAGGATGTTGTTCATAACAATAATGTCATTAAAAAATTTTGTTTTCAAAATATGTGGTTATAAGATAAAAGTTTTCTTGATGTTATTGCTTATAATTAGTGTGCTCCTCTTTCTCTATGATTCTACGCATTTGGTATGATGAGATTTTGCTTAAGCTTAAAAGGCTTAAGCATAATATCACTTGGTGGAATAAATGCTTTAAAATCTTTTGATAATATCAAGAATATGGAACAAAAGGTGAAAGATTTGGAAGAACTTGTTATTACTTAATTGTTCTTTTGTTCTAATCTTGAAGCTAATGATAATCTCATTAAGTTTCAGATTTGGAGGAGACTTATTGGAGACAAAAAGCTACCTCTAAGCATCTTTGAGGGAAAGAAACACTAAATATTTTCATGCTTTGGTAATGAAAAGGAGAGTTCTTGGTTACATTCTTAAAATCAAGAACTTTGATGGTTCTTGGCTTACCAAAAAAAGGATATATTTTCTTCTACTCTTATTTTAAAGATCTTTTAAATAAAATTATCAACTTGAGCATTTATCCAATCCCTCTATCATCCCTTCTATTATGTCTAGAGGATAATGGCTTGGTTGCTCCTCCTTCGATCAAATTTATAATATTTTTTAATGGTATGAATGTTGATTATGTTGTGGATGGTTACACTACTTTATTCTTTCAAAAGCATGGTTTATTATTAAAATTGATCTTTTGATCTTTGTTTTTTTTCAAGGGAATTCTACTCTAAATATTTTACTAGCACTTCTATTATTCTTATTCTTAAGAAAAATAATCGACTTTTGGAATGACTTTAGACCTATTAGTCTTGTAATTTTTCAATAAATTGATTTCTAAAATTTTGATTAATAGGCTTAGTAAGTTTCTTCCTAAGATTATCTCTCTAATCAAATTGGCTTTGTGAAAGGTAGAACTATTTTGATAACATCTTGCTTGCTCAAGAATTGATTCATGATTTGAATGTTAAAACTATAGGGAAACTTACTTTTAAGCTTGACATCACGAAGCTTATGATAACATTTCTTGGGATTTTCTTAATATCATTCTTACATTATTTGGTTTTCTAATCATTTTCTTTCTTTGGTTAACAATATAATTAGAAATGTTTGGTTTTCATTAGTTATCAATGGTGAAAACTTTGGTTTTGTTTAATTCTCTCAAGGTATAAGACAAGGTGACCCTCTTTCTCCGTCACTTTTTATTATTGGTTGAATATTTGTCTCATTGGCTTAATCTTTTTTAGAAGAATTCTAGTATGTATTTCAAAATCTTGGTGGTTTGGCTATCTCTCACTTAAGCTTTGCTGATGATTTCATAATTTTTTGTAATTGCTCGTTACATTATGTTAAAAAGCTTAAGGATTTTTTAAATAAATTTGAAAATGAAAGTGGCCTTTTGATTAGTACTCATAAAAGTTGTTTAATTACTTCTATTTCTATTTATAGAATTAATAAAATAAAGGACATCACTGGTTTTTCTCATCAAAATCTTCTATTAAATATTTAGGCTCCCCTTTATATTGTGGCCATAAGAGATCCCATCTCTTGATGAGGTAATTCATAATATTCAAAATAAAATTTCTACCATTGAATTTCATTTTTTATCTTTTGGTGGTAGATTAATTGTTATTAAAAGTATTCTTTATTCTCCTTTTTACTTGTTGCTTAATATTGTTCCTACTTCCATGTTCTTATCGATTGAAAGACTTTTCAATAAGTTTTTTTGCTCTAGGAATTCCCAAAAGGCTTCATTGGACTTCTTGGTCTAGTATGTGTGGTACTATTTATGAAGGTGGTATTGGGTGTAGATCTTTAATGGATTCTGCCAATGTTTTTTTGTATAAACTTTGGTGGAATTTTTGGAAAAGTGAAAGTCTTTGGGCTAATTTCATGAAATTTAAATATTGTAAAGGTAAGCATCCTTTAATTTGTAATTATAAGCATGGTGACTCTATTGTTTGGAAATGGCTTGATATTAAATGGAAAAAATCTCATTTTTTGGGGTATTAATAATGGATCTTCTTTCTTTAGGTGAGATAATGGATGAGGGATTTTTCCATTGATTCTGCTTAATACTCACTCTACTTCTTCTTTGAAAGTTAGTCATTTTATTTATAATGGTGAATGGAATTTCTCTCTTTAAATGATTTGATTCTTGATTTCATTAGTAATAACATCATTAATATTCTATTGAAGGTAATTTTTTGGATCAAATTTTTCAAAATTTCTAGTAATGGAGAATTTTCTTTTAAAGATATTGTTGACCTCATTTTGGAAGAGGTCATTTTAGCAATGAGAAGATCTCAAGTTCAAATAGAGATTTCTTAATTCAATATCCAAGTCACTATGCTTAGTAACTTAGGAAATTCATTTTGAGCTAAATCCAATCTACTTGGTTTGATGCAAAACCAGATCAAATATCTAGCTTAAATTAAATCAAGTAAATCAATGAAAATAAAATGAAGTTCAAAGTCAAACCTAAAGTCAACTATAGTCAACCTAGGATTGACTTAAGTGGACCCACTTGGTCAAAAAGTCAACCCACTAAAATTTGACCAAATTAAATCATCAAAAATATTTCAAATGATCAAATAAACATGTTCAATCACAATGACAAAGAAATTTGAGTCCATTGAGGCCTAGATTAGGTAAGTTAAATTCCTTAAATCAAAATAACCTAAATAGGCTACATTGAACTCAAACCCAAGGAAAATTCAAATCACTTTCAACCAATGCATATGGGATGGAGACTAATCCTATCCTCTAAACCTTTAATGAGGGAATTAAGTGCTAATTAACCTCCTAACTAAGCCACTTAAGGAACTAAATGACAAAACCCAAAATGAATTAAAAATTCACCAAGGGAAGGTAAAATCCATTTTCCTTCCCTATCTCCCCACCTCTTTCACTAGAACTTGTAAGAGAGGGGATCCCAAGCTTCCAAGCTCTCTTCATGCCCCTAGCCGACCAAGGATTAGCCAAAAAAAGAGCTTTAAAGCTCTCAACCACATAGCAACAGCACAGATGCAATCTTCCCCAAGGAGAATTGAAGTTCCCTTCACCTCATACATCCATACCAAAGCCAAACGAAAGCTCTTCCCCCTTCCAAGTGTTCTTAACCATTGCAAACCACCAATGCCAAAATTTTCAATCCAAGGGTTGGTCTAGGAACAATAAGTGAATTAACCCTACTCCTTGCAAGTAAATTTTGATTCAAGATTCTCAAGCTCTGGATCAATTAAAGCCAATCGCCAAAAATTGAGGTATGCCATTAACGAAGCTTGAGTTTTTCCTTAAATAATTTGGTTGTGATCATTTTCAAACAAAATGTGATCTTCAATAAGATCAAACTGTATATGATAGTAGGATATCCTTCAACATCGTGTAGCAATAAAATCATGATTTCATGCTCTAGTCATACATAAAAAAACTATGAATGGCTCGACTCCCATAGAAATGAAGAAGATGAGCTCCACTGACCCATGTATTTGGATTGGACGTCCGCATCGCAAGGATGAAGCCCTTTAGAACCGGGATCAATTGACCATCCATCTTCGACGATGATCAAGATCATCCATAACCGTAATCGATGATGACGGGCTCCGCATGGACCAACCCATGCATACATGGGTGGGATGCCACGCAAGCACATGCATCGACATGAGGATCCCCATACGGACCTCTTCACTTTGTTTAAATACTTATTAAATGGTTTTAAAATCGATTAAAAAAATATAAAAACATAAAATTTATTGAAAAAATAAATATAAATCAAAAAAATACAAATTAAAGCTCCATGGATTCATCTTGATGAGGAATCCATAGAATTAAAATCCCAATTTTTTTATTTGGTATTTTCCCTTAATTTGGTTAATTAAAAATATTAAACCTAGTACTCTCAAATTAATAATCCAATTTGAAACTTTAGGAAAAAAGAAATTAAGCATAAAAACACCTTAGATGAATTTTGGGATTTAATTCTCTTCAAAATTGAAATTTCATATGCTTAACCTTTAAATTAATCAAATTAATTAATCCTTAATGAAATAATTAGAATTTTAATCTAACAATCTTAAATCACTAATGAACTTTAGTGAACATTAAAACATCATTTAAACTCAATTAAACCTAAAATCCTTAAATTGACCTAATTAGGTAATTAAATGAATTAAATAATTCAATTAAATAACTTGAATTTAATTAAAATATAAAATCAACTAGTTAACCAAAAATTATGAATAAACCCTCATTGGAAAGATATTTCAGTGAGGAATTTATAATGAAAACTGAATCTCATTGAATTAGGCATAATTTTTATTTTAATGAAATAATTAAAAGTTTAATTACTCCCTAGTTATAAATCTAATCAAGATGAAACTTTGAACATTTGAAATTGGCATGTAACTTGTTAGAAAATTTTCAATCAATTGATCTAGGATTAGAAGTTGTTAATTTTATAAATCCTTAAGTCAATGTTAATCAAATATTAGGTTAAGGAAATTAATTAATTTATTAAATTAAGTGGCAATTCAAACCAATTCCAATCAAACATTAGAAAACTATTAAGGAACTTCTCTAAATATCTTAAGTCAATTGAAGTGATCAAACTCAATCTTAAGTTAATGAAGTAAAACCTTAAGTTAACAATTATTAATTAACTTAAACCTTAAACTTTGAATCAATGAAATTTAATGAAATACTCATCTCTAATGAATTTAAGAATGAATCTAAAACTTAGGTCAATTCAGATCAAAATTAACCTAAGTACTTTAGGTTAAGCTAATCCATGAACAAACTTAAGGTACTAATTCATATTAATGAACTTAAACTTTAAACACAAATCCATGATTTAATAAACTTAAATTAAATTGAAATCAAACTTTAATCTAAACTCTTTAAATTAACATGAACCAAATAAAATGAAACCCATATAGCTTAATTCAAAATGAAACAAATCAAACAAATTAAATCAAACAAAGCGATTCAAACAAATAAAATAACTCAAATCAAATCTAAAATTCAAAAGGAAAACAAACATAAAACCAATCCAAATATAAACAACATCAAAAGGATTAACTAAGAAACTTAAGGATCTTAGTTAGACTTTTGGAAACTTCATTAGGAATTAGGATGTTGAATGGAAAGAGCTCCATCCAAAAATGGAATCATTCCATTCTTCATTCTTGATAACCTATACAACTTTAACAAAATAAAATGGAATAAAAATGAAATTAGATCTTTAAATTATTTGAATTGAAACTTCCCAAAGGTAAAAATTAAACAAAATCAAACGTTGAATTAAAACTTGAACTTAAAGAAGCCTAGGAAAGCCATACCACACAAACTCCTCTTTTACACACACTAGATCATTTAGGTCACAGACTCTAGATCTAGGTTAGATCATTTTTTTATTTTCTTTAATATTTTATGTTGTACTTCACATTTATGTGTGGTGTATTACTTTAGACTGGATGCCTAGGCTTGTTTATTCATTAGACTGGATGTTAGGGCATTCTTTCTAGATTTAAAACTATTTTTTTGCAGGGGTTGTGTTAAAGGGATCTCTGCAATAAATAAATCATAAAATTGTTGTTTGCTTGTTGGTGCTGAAAATCCTTTAACATAGTCCATAGGACAGATGGGCTTAGTAAGCAACTAATGCTAAGCTCATATGTTTGCGAAATATAAATTACTTTGTGTGCTATGTGTATTTCCTATCATTTATTTTGCAGGGTTTAGGATTTCTTTTGAATTTTAAATGTAAATTTGAGCTTAGAATTAGGATCTATGGGGTATAGAATTAGCAGGGTGACCCAACCAGATGGTGTAGTGGTCCCATTGGAGCTTGATGGATGTCCACGAAGAAGGAGACTTTCACGGAAAGAAGACCTATAGATCTAAACTTGTAGTTCTAGGATGGGTTATATAAGGGCAAAACTTGACTACTTATTTTTCTTTCTTTGGGTGTGAGGGTACATCATCGACCTTTCTTATATTTAATTTGGCTTGATTTATTTTGGGTACGCAATAGAAACAACATGCTTTTTTAAGGTTTTTTTCTATGCTATGTTTATGTTATGATGTATGCTTGAACGTAGGCTAATAGGATAAACTAAATTTTCTACCCAACTAAATCAATTGAAACATAAAAATAAATACAACTCATAATCTTCATATAAAAACCTATGCATTAAATCAAGATAAAATTTGTAGCAACCCTAACTGGATGTTTTAACATCATGCATAAATCATATTATTTCACTCTTGATTAAGGAAGGGCTTCCATCTTTGCCAGAACTGGGCTTGACCTTTAGAGCCTATGATGGAAGAACACCTTCTTCTACGATTTGGCCCATAACCTTTTCTAATTGCATGAATTAGGCATAAATTGCATTCTATGACCTAAATGAATCTTGAGTCAAAATTCATAAAAAATGGAAAATATGCATTAGTTAGATGCATCCTCATGCCTACATGATCTTAGGGATTAAGTGAGTCTAGTTTCATAGATTTCTTTCCTAAAAATGTGCGACCATCTTGCTTTCATGTGATCGACTTCATAAATTTAAAATATGCTTAGGTGGTGTTGGTAGCCTTCTCCAAGCGGTTGTAAGTCCGAAGAGTCAGGAATAGGCTAGTTCCCTCAGGTGAGGAGAATGGCCAATGATTTCCAATGATAGAACTTGGTCAAGCATCGACATGTGTCAGAAGCACATGACTAGGTTGAAGCATCCTTTTAGGAGTAAGTCTTCAACCCTAGGCATTTTTGCAATCTTGTGTTGCTAGAATCTAAGCCCTAGATTTTTAAGAAAATGGTAACAAAAATCTAAAATTAAATCCCAAATTTGAAGCCCAATCATAGGATAGTTGAAATGTTTACTAGGTATCCCAATATCAATAGGCATTTCATACTCTTTCCCATTTGACTCTTGAAAATGACTCTCTCCAATTTGGACCTCTCCCAATTGAATTTTTAAAAATCAATTCTTTGAAAGCTACCTTAGTAGTCTTTAGGAATAACCATTTATTTCTTTAATGGAGAGTATTCATAGGAAGAGACCCTTCCTAAGATATAATTAACTATAAAGGCTTACCTTTATAGGAAACCATGATCTCAAGATAAAATAAACTTTGTTCTACCTTTCCATGTAGTTCAGGGGAAAATACTCTAGCACACGAAAGGCCCGTTAGCCTTAGGAGTCTTTTATTGAAATGATCGAATCTATTACAGGAGAGCATGTTTATCTTTCAAGATAATATGTTTATTCCTTAATGCCATATTTGGTCATCTAAATAAAATATTTCTAAACTCTATGTGGTGTCATTTCTTTTCTCTATTCCAAAGAAAACACCAATAGATACTTGGCACTATATTAGAGTTAAAAAATCCTCTTCTCTATTTTCCTTAAAATTTGGAATAATATTATTCTACTTTTATTCTATTCTTGTGTGGAGAATTTTAAGGGATTATATTGCTATTAATTCTTTACTTTTAAACAAAGGTTTTTATCCACCCTTTAAATGCATGTGTTGCTATCATATTGAGAATGTTAGTCATGTTTTTGTTAATGGTGCCATTACGTCTAAAGTTTGGAGTTGGTATGAGGATTTATTTAAATTAAGTTGTTTTAATGGTAATTTAATTTTAATGCAACTTCTTGACTCTTATTTTCTTAATACTGTTAAAGGGCATATCAAAATTATGGTGGCTATTACTTTGATTTGGTTTATTTGGCTTGTGAATGATGCTAAGCATCATAATGTGCCTATGAATTATAAGAGGATTATTGCTAGGACTAAAGATAATATTTTTTTCTTTACATAAGGCTTCTCTTATTAGTGGTACTAATTTTAGAGGTTGCAAGTTTCTTGCCTCAAAATTGGGTATCAATTTTTCTTATTATGACTTGTCTCTAGATTATAAAATTATTCATTGGATTAAGCCTCTTAATTGTTGTAAAATTATCTTGATGGCTTTTGCATAGAACAAGTCAAGTTGTGGTGGTATTTTTAGAAATAATCTTGGGAATATTATCTTGGCTTTTTCCACTCCTCTCTCTACTAATTCTGTTATTTTGCTGAATTGTTGGTTGTTTATCATGCACTTAAGCTTTGTTTGTATAGAAATTTTCATACTATTTGGTTGGAATCTGATGTTGAGATGGTTGTTGTTATGATCAATTCTAACCATAAGGGTAATGCTGAGCTTTTTATTTAATTAGAAATATTAAAGCTATTATCTCTAAACTTTCTTTTAAAATTACTCATATTTTAAGAGAAGGTAATGCTTGTGTGGATTTCTTAGTTGGTTTGGGTTGTAATCTCTCTGATTTTACTTTGTTTACCAATGTGAATATTTCTAAGAAATTAAGGGCTATCTAATTTAGATAAATCTGATTTTCTTATGTTAGATTTTCTTAGATTTTTTTCTTGCTTTTCATTGGTGGTTTTGGGGCTTCCATTTAGGAGCTTTTGGTGGTTTTGGTTTGTTCGGTTACTGTTTGCTCCTGTTATTTCTTGGGCACTTTATGTTCTTATTTTATTCTTGTATTTTACAGGTTATAATGTTGGCTTTTGTTTTTTTGGTTATCACTTTATTGTCAATTGTTGCTCTTACTTTTATTGTGGTATCTCTTGTGGGTTTATTTTTTGGCTTTTGGTTGGTTGGTTGGCTTTCTTTGGGGCTTTGTGGTTGGTCTCCTTGAGCTTCTTGGTTTTGGGTGCCTCCTCTAGATGTGATGTTGGTTGTGCTTCTCTTCCTTCTATTTCATTTTAGCTGCTTGGGTTGGTTTGGTTTTGGGTGTGGCTGCTACTTTCCTTTGTGGCTTTGGTGGTTTTGCTGTTACTTATTTTGGTTGGTGGTTACTGTCTTTTTGGTTTCTTTAGTTTGGTTGGAGTTGGTGAGCTTCTGGTTGCTTCTCTTCTTCCCCTTGCTTTTATTTAGTATTTCCTCCTTGGTTGGTGACTTTGTTTCTTTCTCCTACTACTTTTGGGTGGTTGGATGGTTATGCTATCTTGGAATTTTTTCTTTGTTGGCTCAATTTTTCTGTTGTTGCCTAGTTTGGCTAGTGGCTCTATTGTTGTTCTTCCTTTTTTGGTGGCTAGTTCTAGATCTTTATTGGTTATTGGTGTGTGCTCGTGTGCCTTTGTGAGGTTTGTTGGCTATGATGGCTAGGATGTTTACTCTTTTTTGTTGGTTGGTAGCATTTTTTGTGACTGTAACCCTCTTTTCAGAGTTTGGCTACTCACAAATTTTTGTTGCCCCTTCTAAAGTTTGTGACTGATCTTGAGCCTTTTCTTTAGATTTTCTTTCATTTTTCTTTATGTCTATTTATTTTCTTTTAAATGTGCTTATCTCTGCTTAGGTTTTTTTCTTATAGGTTTCCTTTGTTTGCTCTTGGGTCTCTTCAAGTGGAATGCTAACTTCCTCAGGGATTCTATGTTGTAGCTGTTCATATTTTAGTTTTCCTTTGGCTTTCTATTTTCTTTTGTATTAGTTAAATGATTTTTCTCATTAGTTCTTTCTGTAGCTCTTTGAGCGGTAGTCTTTGAGATTTATCCCCTTTAAGGATGTTGTATCCTTCACTTTTGGTAATAAAAATTTCCCTTTTTACCAAAAAAAAAAACCCTAAACCCTAAAAATCCTATAGCCAGAACCCTAAACCCTAAACCCTAAACCATAAATCCTAAACCCTAACCCTAAACCCCACAAACCCTAAAACCATAAACCTAAACCTAAACCTAAACCCTAAACCCTAAACTCTAAACTCTAAACCCAAAACCTAAAAATAGCTAAACTAAATAAAACCTAAAATAAAATAAATAAAACCAAAACCTAAATAAAATAAAATAAAATAAAATAAAACCTAAAGCTAAAATAAACCTAAACCTAAAAAAAATAAAATAAACAAAAATAAAAATAAACTAAAATAAAATAAAATAAAACTAAACTAAAGAAAAATAAAATAAACCTGGAATAAAAAAAATAAAATAAAACTAAACTAAATATATAAAATAAACATAAAATAAAACAAAATAAAACTATAAACCTAAACCTAAAAGAAAACTAAAACCTAAATAAAGTAAAACCTAAACTACAAAATAAAATAAACAAAATAAAAAACTTGAACCCAAACTAAAATAAACTAACTAAATAAATAAACATAAACCTAAAGCTAAACTGCATAAAATAAAATAAACAAAAAATAAACTCACCTAAACTAAAAATAAAACCTAAAATAAACCTAAAATAAAACTAAAACCTAAAAAATAATAAACTAAACCTAAATATATAAATAAAATAAATAAACCAAAACTAAATAAACTACCTAAACCTAAACCTAAACCCTAGGCCTAAACCCTAAACCTAAACCCTAAACCCAACCACAGCCCAACCACAAAAAGCATCCACAAACCCTAAACCCACAAACCACAAACCCAAATCATATACAAACCCCTAAAACATAAACCTTAAACCCCAAACCCTAAACTAAACCTAAAGTAACTAAATTAAAAAAAAACCTAAAGCCTAAAACTAATAAACCTAAACTAAACCTAAACCCTAAGCATGGGCAGGAACATCACCGTTAAGTAGGCTCAGTCTAGATTTGGCTTATGGATATGGAGGTGGTGGTCACGGAGGTGAGAGGAGCGATAGAGGTTACAACCATGGTTATGACATTGAGAGAGATCGGGGATATTATGGTGGATTCTGCTACTCGAGAGGCGGGGGTTATGATGGGAACCAAGGCGAGAAGACAATCGATCCAATCTACTTGTTAAGGAACTATGTCTTTATAGTAGAGACAATTTTAGTTTATTTAATTTTTTTGATTTGCTCTATGCGTGCTCATTTTTTATCTATGTCACCACTTGTGTCTTAGAAAACTTGGTGTGTTACTTGGTTGATGAAATCAAAAGGAAGAAATGTTGAATCTAAATTTATTCTCTGTTAAAAAAAAACCCCTGAACCCTAAATTAAAACTTGAACCCTAAACGTAAAAGCTAAACCCTAAACCCTAAACACTAAACCTTAAACTCTAAAACACTAAATCCTAAACCCTAAACCCTAAACCCTAAACCTTGGCCCTAAACCTAACCCCAAACTAAACCTTAAACTCCCCACAGCCTAAAGGCCAAAACCACAAAACCACAAATCAGCTAAACTCCCTTAACCTAAACCTTAAACCATAAAATCTCTAACCCTAAAGCCTAAACCCTAAAGTCTAAACCATAAACTAACCCTAAACCTTACCCTAAACCTTATACCCTAAACTCTAAATCCACAAAACCCTAAACCCTAAGGCCAAACCAAACCCTAAACCCTAACCTTAACCTAACCACCTAGCCTAACCCTAACCTAAACTTACTAACCTAACCTTGGCCCCAACCCTAGCCCTAACCTAACCCTAACTAACCCTACACCAACAAAACTCCCTCCCTCGCTCTCTTCTCTAGATTTTGCATCCCTCTTGGTGCATCCCTGTGGGGATCTCTCATTTTTTGGTTTGGAATTTAAATGCTTGAATGGCATATGTCTGATTACGTGATGCTTCATCCTTAATCATGGCTTTGGTGAGTTCGATTCATATGGCTCCACCTCAAATTTTGGATGCTTTGGCTAGGACATCAGACATTTTTGGGATCGACATCCCAAATGCTTCAAATTCTACTAAATCATTTAAGGAAGCACTCTCTAGTAAGGCTTCTCACCTTATTGAGTTGGTTAATCACATTTCTACTTCTTTTCATGGTTTGCTAGTTGTGTTTGTGGATGTTGAATTGTTGGTGAAACCATTTGAATTCTCTCTTGTTAGAAAATTTGCTTTATGTCATCTGAATTTGGATAAAATATGCACCTTTTTTCATCATCTTAAGCTTACGGGTGCCTTCTCGATTGGTCTTATTGACCCTTGGCATATTCTGATTCAACTTTCTAATGATCTAGATTATTATGTATTTTTGCATCACTCTTACTTCATCTTTAATTGTCCAAATTGCTTCTAAAGTGGTCACCTTTTAGACATTAAGGAGGAATCTCTTATTGTCCTTGTGTGGTTATCTCTTCCTAATATGCCCATTCATTTTGTTACACATCATGTGCTTTTTGCAGTTGGGGTTCTTTTTGGTCAGCCTTTGCAACTCGACCAAGCGACCACTGAGTGATCTCATCCTTCTGTGGCTCAGATCCTAGTGGAATTAGACAACTAAAAAATACCCTAAGGAAGTTTGGATTGGCTCTGAAAAATATAGGTATTCATAAAAGGTTGAATTGGAGAATCTTCCAATTTTTTGTTCTAACTATAAAATTCATGGCCATAAAAATTCTGATTGCTTTACTCTACATCCTCATTTAAAAAGAAAAATCCCCCCAAATAAAATCTTGTTCCTAGTTATAAGATGATCCCTACATATGTTCAAAATCAACCTCAGATCCTAAGAATGGTATGAAGGCTGCTATTGAGGTTTATTCCTTGAATATCTGGGTCATTTCTGTTGAACCAATTTTGAATCCTACTGTTTCTATGGCTTCGGCTGATTTTTAGAATGGGAAAGATGATTTACCACTTACCTCTTCTTTAAATTTAAAAATTTCTATGCAGAGAATAACAAATTTTCAAGGCTATTTGATGATGATTCTATTTCCATTGATTCTATCTCTGCTTCTATGCCAACTTTGATAAATGAAAATTAAGTTTTCATTGAGGATTTAAACGATGTTGAGTAGGCTAAAAATATTTTTGATCTGGATTTAATTGTATGTGTTTTTAATGGTTCTAAATCATCATAGTCTATCATTTCTAATCTTGATACTCATGTTAATCCTACTTTTCAACTTAATTTGGATTTGGAAGAGGGTGAACTCCCTATAAACACTTGGAGAAGTCTCTAAATTGGTGACCAATGTTACTAAATCTTACTGATGATGACTCTAAGGGAAAAGGAAATGGTTTTCAAACTTATCATGCCAAAAGAAAAAAAAGTGTTAAAATTACCCTCACAAACTATCTAAAACACTATATCTACAACCTCTCACTCTCTCTTAATTAACCTTTTCTTTCCCCCTTTTTTCATTATGTTTAATTTTTTTGTTGGGAACATTAGACGGATTGGTACCCTCTATATTTGGAATCATATTAGAAATCTTTGTCACATTCATAATATTTCTTTACTCAATTGCCTTGGAACCTTATATTCATGCTAATAAAATTAATCATGTTGCTAGAATGATCGGCTACAACAAATTTTACTCCAATGTTAGTAATAAGATATGGTGTTTTTGAAATAATTCCATTGAGGTTTTTATTAATGATGACTTTCAACAAGTTGTTAATGCTCAAATCTCTTATGGTGACTATTGTGTTTTGGGCGCTTTTGTTTATGCTTCTGGTTATAGATCTGGTCCAAAGCTCCTTTGGGATAATTTGAAAAATTTTGCTACCTCGGTCAACAAACCTTGGTTTGTCGATGGTGATTTCAACACTATTTTATTTTCTTCAAAAATGGAGGGGTAGTTGCTCTCCCAATATTCATTCTATGGAAGAATTTTCCAATATGATCCTTGATTGTAATTTAGTTGATATTGGCTTTAAGGGTTCTAATTACACTTGGCAAAACTCTAGACTTTGGCAAAGGTTGGACAGATTTTTTAATACTCATTGGATTACTCAATGGCCTATTACTTATGTTGATCATTTAAGTAGAACCTTGTCTAATCATGCTCCTCTTCTGGTTTCTGTTAAACATAATTCTAATAAATTAAAAAAATCCTCTCCTTTTAGATTTCAGAACATGTGGATTCAACATATTAATTTCCTTGATGTTGTAGCTAAGAATTTGAAAGCCCCTTTACATCCTGATACTTCAATTATGGGGATGAATAGGCTTTGATTTAAACTTAAAAGACTTAAAGAAAATTTTGGTTGGTGGAACAAGCATTGTATTAAAAACCTTTTTGCTAATATTAAAGACATGGAAAATTTGGTTTATGATCTTGAGTCTCTATGTCTAATCCTTCTAACTTACATAATTGGTGAAGCGAAAGATAAACTTGTCAATTTTTAAAATATGGAAGAGACTTACTAGCACCAAAAGCTAGTAGTAAAGATATTACAGATGGTGACAGATACTAGGTATTTCCATGCTTTGGTTAACAAAAAGAGAGCTTTGAATAATATTCAAAAAATTAAAATGACTATGAAGATTGGATTATGGAGAAAAATGAGATTAAGGATTCAATAATTACTTTATAAATATGCTTAACAAGAATTACTCTTATGAAGCTATTTCCAAATTGCACCTAATTCTTTCCATTATTAATAATAATGATAATAATTTGCTTACCATTGCCTAATGAAGATGAACTTTTAAAGTTCTAAATAGCATGAACATTGATTCTATTGCAGTGGGAGGGTTTCACTACTCAATTTTTTTTTTTTTTAGAAATGTTGGTTTATAATTAAAATGATTTGATTGAAGTGATTAATTTTTTCTTGGTAATCCTTTTCCCAGATATTTTTCTATTACTTTTGTTCTCATACCAAAAAAGATAACCTAGATTATTTGGGTGGTTTTAGACCAATTATTCTTTGCACCTTCTTCAATAAGCTGATTTCTAAAATCCTTACCAATAGACTTAGTCCTTTACTTAATAAAATTATCTCCCTCAACCCAACTAGTTTTGTTAGAGGTAAATCTATTTATGATAATATTTGACTTGTTAAAGAACTAATTCATGATCTTGATGCCAAGACTAGAGGGGGGCAACATTCTTTTCAAATTAGATATTACCAAAGCCTTTGATAACATCTGTTGGGACTTCCTTTTCTAAATTTTGAATTTATTTGGGTTTTCTAAAAAATTATTTTTATTATCAAAAATTGTATCAATAATGCCTAGTTTTTGATTTTCTTTAATGTGGAAGCCCTAGGTTTCTTTCCCTCTTCCCATGGCATGAGATAAGGGGATCCCTTATCTCTAGCTTTATTTATTATCTTGTTGAGTACTTATCTAGGAGCATCAATGATTTATTCTTAAATAATCATAGTATGTACTACATCTTGGTCTCCTATTTCCCATCTAAGTTTTGAATCATTTTATTATTTTTTGCAATGCTTCTTCATCACATCAAGCATCTTAAGAAATTTTTTAAATAAATTTGGTACAGAAAGTGGCCTTATGATAAATGATAACAAAAGCTATTTTATCACTTACTAAAATCAATCAAATCCTTCATATCACAAATTTTAAACATCAACAATTACCTCTTAAGTACTTGGGTGCTCCACTCTTTAAAGGCCCAAAATGTTCCCATCTCTTTGATGAGTTAATTCAAAAAATTTCAAATAAAATATCTATTTGGGAATTCCATTTACTATCCTTTGGTGGTAGGCTCACTATCCATAAAAACATTCTCAACTCTATGTTTCTTTATTTGATTCAGACTATTATTCCCACTAATGCTACACTTATCAGAATAGATCGTTTGATTAACAAATTTTTTTGGGGCTCAAATAATTCTTCCAGAAGAATGCATTGGACATCTTGGAATAAATGTTGTGGTTCCTTGGGTGAAGGTGCTCTTGGTTGCAAACCTATTTGTGAAGCTATCACTGCATTTTCTCATATACTCTGGTGGAATTTTAGAAAGAATGATAGCCTTTGGGTTAATTTTATGATGAAAAAATATTGTCAAGGTAAAACCCTCTTAACTATGCTTATAAAGTTGGTGACTCTGATTTGGAAAAGGCTTTGTTCCATTAAATGGGTTGTTGAATCATTAATATCTTGGGGTATCCATTTTTTTCTTTTTTTATCAAGACAATTGGATGGGCATCGTTCTATTGACACCCATTTATCTACCACTTACTCCTATCAAAGTTAATTATTTTTGGCTTAATAACAATTGGAATGAAAACAAACTTGAGAACTATATCCCTATTTCTCTTATTGACAACTTTAGAAATATTCCCATTTCTTCTAAAAAAACCTAACCAAATTCTTTTGAAACATTCTCATAATGGTGATTTGTTCTTAAAGAGATTTGGAACTTAATTAGAGATAAACACATAACCCTTCTAATGTTTTTATCATACTTTGGAACATTATCATTTCCATTTCCAATTTGGTTTTAGCTTGGAGGATTTTGAATAACTTTATGCATGTGGACTCTTTGCTCTGGACTAAAGGGTTTTATTTACCTTCAAAGTGCTATTGTTGCTTTCATATTGAAAATGTAAATCGTGTTTTTATCAATGGAGCTATTGCTTCTAAATTATGGTTTTGGTATGATGATTTATTTAATACCAAATATTTTCATGGTTCTCTTTCTTTATATCAACTTTAGAAGCCTATTTCAAAACACCGTGAAAGGTCATATAAAAGTTTTAATTGCTATTACTTTTATCTTGTTCATCTGGATGGATAGAAATGATGCTAAATATCATGGTATTCCTATGAAACATAAAAGGATCCTGGCTAGAACTAAAGAAAAAATTCATGCTTTTTTAATGCCAATCTTATTAGTAACATTCATTTTAGAGGTTACAAATTTGCAGCTAAAAAATTGGTAACATTTTTCCTACTCTGGACTCTCATAAAGGTGCTAGGATTATCCATTGGATCAAACCTAAAGACACTATGAATAAAGTTAATGTTGATGGTTTTATTACTTTCAATAAATATGGTTGTGGTGGTATCCTTAGGAATTCTAAAGGCACGATCATTTGTGGTTTTGCTTATCCTCTCAAAGCATGCTTTGATCTCTTTGCTAAGCTTATGGCTATTAATAAAGCAATTGAAATTTATTTGAATAAAGGTTTTCTCAGCATCTTGATTGAAGTTGAAGCTCTCTTGCTTCTTGACATCTTTAATTCCAAAAAAAATGGGACTGCTGAATTATTTTATCTTCTTAATCATACTAAAATTCTACTTTCTCATGTTTGTTTTAAAATTTCCCACATCCTTCATGAAGGTAATGCATGTGTTGATTATTTAGCTAATTTTGGTGCCAACTTAATAGATTTCACTTTATTTGACAACTAAACATTACCTAAATTATTAAGAGGCTTGGTTAATTTGGATAATACTCGATTGCCTTATCCCAGATTATAATTTCTTAGCTTGGTTTTATTATTGGTTTTATATGATCCCTTGTTTTTGTTTTACCCTCTTTAAACCATATTTGGGTTATGGTGATCTACTAATTTTCTCTCTTTGGTTCTATTTTTTCAACTCCTGCTTTTCATTTTGGCCTGGTTATTGCTCCCAGGTCATTTTTGTAAGTGTAGTCTAGGGTGTTTTGGTTTTTCAGCTTGGTGGTTTCTGACTGCCTGGCTGGGCTTTTATTAAAATTTTCCCTTGGTTGTTTCTTATTTCCTCCTTCTGGATTGCAACTTTGGCTATTGTAGGCCTTTCTTTCTGTATGGGTTTTGCCTCTTTTCTAGCATACTTTCAAACCTATTAAATCTGCTACTGTGGTGGTTGACAATGTGGCTTTGTTGGCTAGCTTGATTAGCATTTTGGTTTGTTTGGTTGGATGGCTATTTTTGTGGTTTATCTCGCTTGATTTAGGCATGATGGAGGTGAATGGCAAGTTTTGTTGATTAGGGCTTGGTGGTAGGTTGTTTCTATTTTATTTTTTTGGTTATGAGTTTGACCTCCTCCTGTACTACTGTGCCTTTGGGTTTGGGTATTGATCTGAAATTGCTAGTTAATGGCTACTATGTGGTTATTATTTGGCTTTAGCTACTGGTGGCTGGGTTGGGTGCCTTTATTACTGTTGTTTTTGTTAGTTGGCTTAGTTTATGTCTTACTAGGCTTTGTATCTTTCTATCTTTGGTTGGCTTTCCTACCCTTATTGATTAGATTTTCTTTTGCCTTGATTGGCTTTGGTGGTTGTTGTCTGTCTCTACCCTTTCCCGGACTGTCTTGGATGGTTTTGGCTTGATGACTATAGTTGATCTTTATTCTAATGTTTTTGGGTTGGATGACTTGGTTCTTCTACTATTGAGGTGGTTTTCTAGGAGGATTTGTTGGATGGTTGGTTGGGTTAGTTATTTTGGCTGGCTGGACTGGTTGGTCGGGTGGCTGCTTTGGTACATTTTTCTGCTCCTTTGGTGACTATTCTGGGAACCTGCTAGTTGTCTTTTAGTGTTTTTTTTCTACTGGTTTCCACCTGCTTGACCTCTTTTCTCTTGGCTAGAACATCCCATTTTCTAGTTTGAGCCTTGTGCCCGCCCCACCTTTTGTTGTTAAGCTAGGCTATTTTATTATTGACACCTTTTTTGTTTTATTAAGGGAGGATCTAAGCCCTTATGGTTTTCCTTTCTTCTCTTGTTTATCTCTGTTTAGTGTTGTTACCCATATCATGATGTTCGCTCCTCTTGATTTTGTTATTCCTTTTTGGATGTGGCATTGGTGGTGCTCCTTTTGTTTTGCTACTATCCTCGTGGGTTGCTTGCTTATCTATCTTATTAGGCTTGGTTGTTCCGGTGGCTTGGTGGTTGGCAGTTATCTTTGTTGTTTGGAGGGTTTTGCAGGCTTGTTGGAAGACCATCTTTGGATAATGTGCTACATGAGGTATGTTGGCAATGATGGCCTCGATGTTTCCCACTCTTTCTTCTTTTGGCTCATAGCGCTATATGTAATTGTAACCCTTCTCCTAAGTTTGATGCTTACATATAGTATTGCTCCTGAGATGATGTAATTAAGCTTGAGCCTTTTCCTTACTTTACCTTTTATCTACTTTTATTCTTTATGCTTGATTAATTGTACTAGCCTTTCAAAAGTATGTTGATTTCTTTTACAGGACACTTGCAAGTGGATCTTCACATCAAAAGGACCATATGAAGTTGGTCGTTGTTAGATAAATTTTCGTTATTGGTTACTTTGTCATTTTTGTTCTTTAGCTTTCTTTCCTAATTATTATAGTTAGGGGTTTATCTCTTTAGGACTTATTGTAGCTCTTTGGGCATTAGCTTAGAGATTTACCCCCTCTATGTACTTTGTACCTTTTCTCTGCGGAAATAAAATTTTCCTCATTTTCTAAAAAAAAACTAAACCCTAAACCCAAAATACAAACCCTAACCTTAAACCATAAACCCTAAACCCTAAAACCCTAAACTCTAAACTCTAAACTAACTCTAAACCCTAAAAACCCTAAAACTTAAACCCTAAACTCTAAACCCTAAACCCTAAACTCTAAACCCTAAACCCTAAACCCTAAACTAACCATGAACCCTAAGCTAACCCTAAACCCTAAAAACCCTAAAGCTAAAAGCCTAAACACTAACCCCTAAACCCTAAATCCTAAACCCTAACCCTAAACCCTAAACCTTAAAACCCTAAACCCTAAACCCAAAACCCAAAACCCTAAACCCTAAACCATAACCCTAAACACTAAAACCTAAAAACCTAAACCTAAACAAAATAAAACCTAAAAGTAAAAGAAATAAAAAAGCATAAACTTAAATAAAATAAAATAATAACCTAAACTAAACCTATAAATAAAATCAAAAATTTAAAACTAAAATAAAATAAATAAAACCTAAACTAAACTAAAAATTTAATAAACCTATAAATAAAAAAAACCTAAATAAAATAAAACTAAATGTAAAATAAAAAAATTAAATAAACCTAAAATAAAATAAAATAAAACTAAATAAAAACCTAAACCTAAAATTTAAACCTAAAAATAAATAAGAAATAAAACCTAAACCCTAAACTAAAAAAAACCTAAACCTAAAATAAAAATAAACTAAACAAAATAAAATAAACCCAAACCTAAACTAAAATAAATAAAACCTAAACCTAAACTTATAATAAACTAAACCTAAACTTAAACTCAAATTTAATAAAATAAATAAACTAAAAATAAACCTAAACCTAAAATAAAAAATAAAACCATAAAATAAACCTTAAATAAAAACCTAAAACCTAAACCTAAAAAAATAAAATTAAAACCTAAACCTAAACCTAAAAAATTAAAACTAAAATTAAAAACCTAAACTAAAATAAATATACCTAAAATAAATAAACTAAACTAAATAAAAATAAAAATAAAACTAAATAAAATTAAAATAAAGTAAACTAAAATAAATAAAAAATTAACTAAATATAAATAAACCTAAACCTAACTTAATTTTTATTTATTTTTTTAAAAAAAACCTTAAACCCTAAATCCTAAACCCTAAACCCTAAACCTACAACCTAAACTTACAACCCTAAATCTTAAACCCTTTACTTTTATAGCTAAACTAAAAAAAAAACCTAAATAAATATAAAAATAAAGTAAACTAAAATAAATAATTAATAAACTAAATATACTAAATAAACCTAAACCTAATGGTTTATTTAATTTAAAAAATAAAATAAAGAAACTTAAACCCTAAATCCTAAACCTTAAACCCTAAACCCTAAAGCCCTAAACCCTAAACTCTAAAGTAACCCTAAACCCTAAACACTAAACCCTAAAAACCCTAAATCCAAATCGTAAACCCTAAAGCCTAAGCCCTAAAACTAACACTGAACCCTAAACCCTAAACCTACAACCCTTAACCCTAAATCTTATATCCTAAACCCTAAAAAAGCCTTAAACACTAAACCATATATATAAAAAAAATTAACCCTAACCTTAAACCCTAAACCCTAAACCCTAAACCTACAACCTTAAACCCTAAACCCTAAAACCTTAACCCATAAACCTTTAACCCTAAACCTAAAAACTCTAAACCCCCTAAACCCTCAAACCTCCAACCCTAAAGCTTAAACTCTAAACCCTAAATCCTAAAACCTACCACCCTAAACCCTAAACAATAAAAACCTAAAAACCTAAACCTAAACTAAATAAAACTAAAAAATAAAATAAATAAATTTGTAAACCTAAATAAAATAAATAAAATAGAATAAAATAGAAACCTAAAGTAAAACCTAAACATAAACCAAAACCTAAACATAAACCTAAACCTAAAAATAAAATAAAATAAAAAATAAGAACTAAACAAAATAAAAATAAATAAAAACCTAAACTAAGCTAAAAAATTAAATAAACCTAAAAATAAAAAACCTAAATAAAATAAAACCAAAATGAAAAATAAAAATAAAATAAAAACCTAAACCTAAAAAATAAACCTAAAAATAAATAAAAAATAAACCTAAACCCTAAACTAAAAAAAAAGCTAAACCTAAAATAAACAAAATAAAATAAACCTAAACCTTAACTAAAGTAAACTAAACTAAAATAAATAAAACCTAAACTGAAAATAAACTAAACCTAAACCCTAAACTAAATATAAGAAAATAAACTAAAAATAAACTAAAAATAAACTTAAACATAAATGAAAAAAATAAAACAAACAAATAAATTTAAAATAAAAACCTAAAACCTAAACCAACAAAAAAAACAAAAACCTAAACCTAAAACTAAAAATAAAAAAGTAAAACCTAAACCAAAAAAAATAAACACAAACCTAAACCTAAACTAAAAAAATAAACTAAAATGAAAAACCTAAACTAAAATAAATAAACCTAAAATAAATAAACTAAACTAAATAAAAATAAAAAATTAACTTGAATAAAAATAAAACAAACTAAAATAAATAATAAAATAAACAAAATAAATTAAATAAACCTAAACATATTAGTTTACTTCATTTAAAAAATACCCTAAACCCTAAGCCATAAACCCTGAATTCTAAACCCTAAACCCTAAAACTAACCCTAAACCAAAAACCCTAAACTGAAAACCCTACACCTACAACACTCCTAGAGTCGTAAACCCTAAATCCTAAACCCTAAACCTTAAACCATAAACCCTAAACCTTAACCCTAACCCTAAACCCTAAGCCCTAAACCCTAAACCCTAAACCCTCAATCTAACACTAAACTCTAAACCCTAAAAGCATAAACCCTAAACCCTAAACCCTAAACCCTAACCCTAAACCCTAAACCCTAAACTCCAAACCCTAAACCTAAATAAAAAGTAAGTAAATAACTTAAAAAGTAAACCTAAACCTTAAAACTTAATAAACCTAAACCTAAACCTAAACCCTAGAATAGAACCTGACGATAAGAGCATCATCAAACCCTAGTCTAAATGCGGGAGAGGCAACGATTATCCCTGTGGGCATCTAGAGGTGCCACTAATATGGAGGTGGTGAGCATTGCATTATGGAGGTGAGGAGACCGAGCTTATACAAAATGGAGGAGGAGATCAGATATGATGGTTGATTCCACTACTCAACAGGACAGGGTGGTTCTGATGGGAACTAGAGAAATTGAAGAATGGTCGATCCGATCTAGTGCTTATGAAATGGTGTCTTTATAATACAGACAGTTCTAGTTATCTAGGGATTTTGATTTACTCTATGCATTCTCATTTTTATCTATTTCATCATTTTTGTATTAGAAAACTTGGCGTGTTACTTGGTTGATGAAATCAAAAATAAGAAATGTTGAATATGAATTTGTTCTCTATTATAAAAAAAACTAAAACCAAAATCAAAACTAAACCAAAAAATTGAACCTTAAACCTAAAACCTAAACCCTAAACCCCAAACCCTAAAGCCTAAACACTAAACACTAAAATTTAAAAAAAGAAAAATAAATAAAAAAATAAAAAAATTTTAACTCTAAACCCTAAATCCAAAACCTTAAGCCCTAAAACCTACAATCTTAAACTCTAAACCCTAAACCCTAAACCTTAAACCTTGAAAACTTAAAAACCTAAAGCCAAACTAAGTAAAACCTATAAATAAATAAATAAATAATCCTAAACCTAAACAAAATAAGCAAATAAAATAAAATAAAATAACTAAACTAAAACCTCAACCTAAACCTAAACTTACAAATAAAATAAATAAAAAATAAACTAAACTAAATAAAATAAATAAAACATAAACTTAAAAAGAAAATAAACCAAAAAATAAAAAATTTAAAAAGAAAAAAAACTAAACGAAAATTATAAATAAAATTAACCTAAATAAAATAAAATAAAACTAAATAAAACCTAAACCTATAAATAAAAAAAAAATAAATAAAAAAATAAAACCTAAACCTAAACTAAAATAAACAAAACTAAAATAAATAAAACCTAAACATAAACCTAAAATAAACTAAACCTAAACTATAAACAAATTAAAATAAAATAAACTAAAAATAAACCTAAACCTAAACAAAAAAATAAAACTTAAAAATAAACCTAAAATAAAAACCTAAAACCTAAACCTAAAAAAGTAAAATAAAAACCTAAACCTAAACAAAAAAATAAAAAAAATAAAAAAAATAAAAACTAAACATAAAAATTAAAATAAAAATAAACTAAAAATAAACAAAAAACCTAAACCTAAACCTAAAAAAATATAATAAAATAAAAAACTAAACTAAAATAAATAAACCTAAAATAAACTAAAATATATAAAAATAAACCAAATAAACTAAAAAAAACCTATCCTTTACTTAATTTAAAATAAACCTAAACTAAAGCTAACCCTAAACCTAAAACCTAAACAATAAACCCTAAATTAAACCCTAATAATAAAAAAAAAAATAAAAATTTAATCCTTAACACCAAACCCTAAAACAAACCCTAAATTCTAAACCTACAACCCTAAACCTTAAACACTAAAATCTAAACACTTAAACCGCAAATCCAAAACCCTAATCCTTAAACTCTAAATCCTGAATCCTAAACCTTAAACCTTAAACCCTAAAAACCCTAAACTTTAAATCATAAACACTAAACCCTAAACCTTAACCCTAAAACCCTAAATCCTAAAACGCTAAATCCTAAACCCTAAACCTAAAAACTGAAAAAATAAAACTTAAAGTATAAAACAAAATAAAACTTAATAAAAAAATAAACTAAAACTAAAACCTAAACCTAAACCTAAAAAAATAAACTAAAATAAAAAAACCTAAAATAAAAGAAATAAACCTAATATAAATAAATTAAACTAAATAAAAAATAAGCCTAAATAAAAATAAAAAATAAAATAAATAAAAAATAAATTAAGTAAACTAAATAAATGTAAACTTACAAGTTTACTTAATTAAAAAGAAAACACTAAACCTTAAATCTAGAACCCTAAACCCTAAACCCTAAAAATAAAAAAATAAAAAAATAAAAAAAACCCTAACACTAAACTTTAAACCCTAAAACTAATCCTAAACCCTAAACTCGAAAGCTATAACACTAAACTTACAACCCTAAACATTAAATTGTAAACCCTAAAAAACCCTAAACCCTAAACCCTAAACCCTAACCTTAAACCCTAAACCCTAAATTCATAAATCTTAAACCCTAAACCCTAATGCCCAAACCCTAAAAATTAAACCCCAAACCCTAAACTTAAACAAGTAAATAAAAAAATTAAAAAATAAGCCTAAACCCTAAAACCTACTAAACCTAAAAATAAACCTAAACCCTAAGAATGGGTAGAACCTTGATGGCAGGAACATCACCATCAACTAGGCTTAGTCCAGTTAAAAGGATAATGAGGCAAACATAGGGTGGCGGGGATGAGGTGTTGGTGCAAAGGTGGTGAAAGTGGTGGTGGAGGTGGGAGAGTGATAAAGGTTACTAAAACCGCAAAGGGAGCCAATATGATGGTGGATCCCACTACTCGAGAGGCCGGGAAGGTTTTAATGGGAATTAGAGGAAATTGAAGAATAAAACCGCTTATGGAACTATGTTTTTATAGTAGAGATGGTTCTAGTTATCTAAGGTTTTTAATTCATGCTCATTTTATCTATGTGGGTCAAAGAAAACTTGATGTGTTACTTGGTTGATGAAATTCAAAAGAAAAAATATATTGAATCAGAATTTATTCCCTGTCAAAAAAAAAACCAAAAACCAAAAACCTTAAACTAAATCCTAAACCCTAAACCTCACACATAAACCTTAAACCTTAAAAATTAAAAATAATAATAAAAATAAAAAAAATCCTAACCCTAATCCCTAAACCTATAACACTAAACCTACAACCCTAAACCCTAAACCCTAAGAAAGCCTATATTCTAAACCCTAAATCCTAAACCCTAACCCTAAACCCTTAACCCTAAAAGCATAAACCCAAAAACCCAAAACCATAAATCCCAAACTCTAAACCCTAAACCCTAAACCCTAACCTTAAACTTTAAATACTAAACCCCAAATCATAAACCTAAGCCTAAATTAAAAAATAAACCTAAGCATAAACCTAAACCCTAAGAATAATAACCTTGACTATAGAACATCACCAACCAAAGCTTAGTAGATGCAATGGAGGCAAAGACAAAGGCGACGATTATCGCAGTGGTGGTGGGGGATCAGGAGGTGCTGGGGGATATCGAGGTGGTGGTCAGAGCAGTGGTGGTTATGTAGGAAGGAGGAGCGACGGAGGTTACCACTATGGAAAGATCAAGGATATGATGGTGGATCCCGCTACTCGAGAGGCCGGGGTGGTCCTGATGGGAACAAAAGAAATTGAAGAATACCTCTGACCCGCTAATTGAATTGTGTCTTTATAGAGGCTATTCATTTTGATTTGTCAGAGGTGGTCATTTTTTTATCTATGTTGTTGCTTGTGTCTTAGAAAACTTGGCGTGTTACTTGGTTGATGAAATCGAAAAGAAGAAATGTTGAATCTGAATTTATGCTCTATTAAGAAAAAAACCTAAAACCTTATACCCTAAACTAAAACCTAAACCTAAAACCTAAAACCTAAACTTGAAACCCTTAACCCTAAACCCTAAACCCTAAACCCAAAACTGTAAACCCTAAAAATAAAAAAAAAAAAAATAAGAAAAAAATGAAACCTTTAACCATAAACATAAAACCCTAAGCCCTAAACCCTAAAACCTACAAGCCGAAACCCAAAACTCTAAACCATAAACCCTAAACCCTAAAAACAAAAAAACCTAAACCTAAACTAAATAAAACCTAAAAACAAAATAAATAAAAAAACCAAACCTAAATAAAATAAAAAGGGAAAATAAAATAAAAACCTAAATTATACCCTAAACCTAAACCTAAAGCTAAACCTAAAAATAAAATAAAATAAAAAATAAAAACTAAACTAAAATAAAATAAATAAAAACATAAACTAAACTAAAAAATAAAATAAACCTAAAAATAAAAAACCTAAATAAAATAAAAACTAAAGGATAAACTAAAATAAAAAATCCTAAAATAAAAAAAAATTATAGACTAAATAAATACCTAAACCTAAAAAATAAACCTAAAAATAAAACCTAAAAAATAAATAAAAAATAAAACCTAAACCTTAAACTTAAAAAAACCTAAACCTACAACAACAACAACAACAACAACAACAACAAGCCTTAATCCCACTAGGTGGGGTCAGCTACATGAATCCTTCGTCTCCATTGTGTCCTATTATGTGTCAAATTCTCATCTAATTCAAGTATACTAAGATCATTTTTTATACATCTTAACCAAGTCTTTTTAGGTCTACCTCGACCTTTCTTAACATAAGGCAAATCTAATGCATCTACTCTCCTAATCGGGTCATCAAATGGTCGACGCTTTATGTGGCCAAACCATCTAAGGAGACTCTCCCTAATCTTATCTACCACTGGAGCTACTCCAACTTTTTCCCGAACATACTCATTTTGCATTCTATCTCTTAGAGTAAAGCCACTCATCCACCTAAGCATCCTCATCTCGTAACACTTAACTTAGTCTTATGCTTCTCTTTATTGGCCAACATTCTCGCACTATAAGTCTGTCTTACCACCATCTTATAAAATTTTCCTTAAGTTTAAGTGGAACTTTTCTATCACATAATAGGCCATGCATTCCTCCACTTCAACCATCCAACTTGAATTCTACTAATAACATCTCCATCTATTTCACCATCATTTTGAACTATAGAGCCTAAATATCTCAATCGCCACTCTTATTAATGACTTGATCACCTAAAGTCACAACACTATCACTAAAACTTCTACAACTAAAATTACACTCCATGTATTCGCTTTAGATCTACTTAAACTAAAACCTTTAGACTCTAAAGTTGACCTCCATAATTCAAGTTTTGGACTCCTCTAGTCTTATTAACAAGAAGAATGTCATCAAGAAAAGCATACACCAAGGTACATCTTCTTGTAAATGCCTCGTAAGAACATCCATAACTAAAGTAAAAAGATAAGGGCTTAATGTTGATCCTTGATGTAATCCAACTGAAATAGGAAAATATTTTGTCAATCCTCCTTGTGTTTGGACACAAGTAATAGCTCTAGTATACATATCCTTAATGACTTGAATATAACCAATATTAACTCCTTTCTGTTCTAGAACTCGCCAAAGAACATCTCTTGAGACTTTATCATAAGCCTAAACCTAAAATAAATAAAATAAAATAAACCTAAATTGAAACTAAAATAAATAAAACCTAAACCTAAACCTAAAATAAACTAAACCCCCTAAACTAAATAAAAAAAACTAAAAATAAACCTAAGCTAAAAAATAAAACCTAAAAATAATCCTAAAATATAAACCTACAACCTGGACAAAATAATAATAATAATAACCTAAACCTATACCTAAAAATAAAAATAAAAAACCTAAACCTAAAAAATAAAATAAAAATAAAAATAAACTAAGAAATACACATAAACCTAAACGAAACCTAAAAAAATAAACTAAAATAAAAAACCTAAACTAAAATAAATAAACCAAAAATAAATAAAATAAACTAAAATAAATAAAAAATAAACCAAATAAACTAAAAAAAACCTAGACCTACCAATTTACTTAATTTAAAAATAAACCTAAACTAAATCCTGAACCTTGAACCTAAAACCTAAACCCTAAATTGTAAACCCTAAACACTAAAAATAAAATAAATAAATAAATAAAAAAATACTTAACCCTAAACCCTAAACCCTAAAACTAACCCTAAACCTTAAACTTACAAGACTAAGCCCTAAACCCTAAAACCTAAAGCCCTAAACTCAAAACCCAAAACCCTGAACCTTAAACCCTAAAGCCAAAGGCCTAAACCCTAAAAACCCTGAACCTTAAACACTAAAACCTAAACCCTAAACCCTAAACCTTAATCCTAAACCCTAAACCCTAAAACTCTAAACCCAAAATCCTAAACTCTAAACCCTAAACCCAAAACCCAAAACCCTAAGAACCTAAAAAACTAAACCTAAAAAATAATTTAAAAATAAAACTTAACTAAAAAATAAACCTAAACCTAAAAAATAAACTAAAATAAAAAACCTAAACTAAAAGAAATAATCCTAAAATAAATAAACTCAACTAAATAAAATTTAAAAATAAACCTAAATAAAATTAAAAAATTAAACTAAGTAAATAAACTACATGTTTACTTAAATTTTTCTAAAAAAATCATAAACCCTAAATTCTAAACCTTAAACCTTAAACCCTAAACCCTAAAAGTAAAATAAATAAATAAAATAAAAAAACAATAACCCTAAACCCTAAATTCAAAACCTACAACATTAAACCTACAACCCGAAACCCTTATCCCTAAACCATAAAACACCATAAACCATAAACTCTAAACCAACCCTAAGCCCTAAACCCTAAGCCCAAGCCCTAAACCTTAAACCTTAAACCCTAAACCTAAATCACAAACCTTAAACTTAAACCTAAGTAACTAAATAAATTATAAAATATACTTACACCCTAAAACCTAATAAACCTAAACCTAAACCTAAGCCCTAAGAATGGGCATAACCTTGACGATAGGAACATCACCATCAACCGTGCTCAATCTAGATCCGCAAAGGACTCAAGGTGGAGGCCTATTGTTGTAGGGTGCAGATCCGAGGTGCTGGTGGATATGGAGGTGGTGGTCAGAGTAGTGGTGGTTATGAAGGTGGGAGGAGCGATGGAGCTTACAGTCCTGGTGGTGGCAGAGAGAGAATAGGGATATGATGGTGGATCCTACTACTCAAGAGGCCGGGGTGGTTCTGATGAGAATTAGAGGAAATTGAAGAACAATTGACATGATCTGCTGCTTATGGAACTATTCCTTTACAGTAGAGACGGTTCTAGTTATCAAGGGTTTTTGATTTGCTCTATAAATGCTCATTTTTTATCTATGTAGTCACTTGGGTCTTAGAAAACTTGGTGTGTTACTTGGTTGATAAAATCAAAAATAAGAAATGTTGAATCTGAATTTATTCTCTCTTACCAAAAAAAACCCAAACACTAAAGTAAACCCTGAACCCTAAATGTAAAACATAAACCCTAAAAATAAAAAGTAAAAATAAAAAATAAAAAAAAACCCTAACCCTAAACCTACAACACTAAACCTACAACCCTAAACCCTAACCCTAAACCATAACCCTAAACCCTAAACCCTAAAAGCATAAACCATAAAACCCTAAACCCTAAATCATAAACACTAAACCCTAAAACTAAACCTTAAACACTAAACCCTAAACCCCAAACCCGAAATCTAAACCTAAAGTAACAAAATAATTAAAAAAAACCCAAACACTAAAAATTAATAAACCTAAACCTAAACATAAACCCTAAGAATGGGCAAAACCTTGACTGCAAGAACATCACCATCAAATAAGTTCAGTCTAGATCTGGCAATGGAGGCAAAGATGGAGGCGGCAGTTATCGCACAGGAGGTGGGTGATTTGGAGGTGCTGGTGGATATCGAGCTAGTGGTTAGGTAAGCGGGAGGAGCGACGGAGGTACAGACGTGGTGGTGGTAGAGGGAGAGATCGGGGATATGATGGTGGATCCCCTACTCAAGAGGTCGGGGTGGTCTTGATGGGAACTAGAGAAACTGAAGAACAGTCGAGCTGATCTACTACTTATGCAACTGTGTCTTTATAGCAAAGGCAGTTCTAGTTATCTAGGGTTTTTGATTTGCTCAATGCATGCTCATTTTTTATCTACGTCATCATTTGAGTCTTAGAAAACTTGGTGTGTTACTTGGTTGATGAAAAGAAAAAGAAGAAATATTGAATCTAAATTTGTTCTCTGTTAAAAGAAAAAACCAAAAACCTTGAACACTAAACTAAAACCTAAACCCTAAACATAAAACCTAAACCATAATCCCTAAACCCAAAACTCAAAACCCTAAAAATTTAAAAAATTAAAAAATAAAAATAATAAAAATAATAAAAAACTTAATCCTAAACCCTAAAACTTATAACCCTAACCCCTAAACCCTAAACCCTAAACCCTAAAAACTAAACCCTAAAACATAAACACTAAACCTTAAAAACCTAAAAACCTTACCCTAAACTAAATAAAATTTAAAAACAAAATAAATATAAACACCTAAGGCTAAAAAAAATAATAAAATAAAATAAAACAAAAACCTAAACTTAAACCTAAACCTTAACCTAAACCAAAAAAGAAAATAAAATAAAATAATAAAACTAAACTAAAATAAAATAAATTTAAACATAAACTAAACTAAAAAATAAAATAAACCTAAAAATAAAAAACCTAAATAAAATAAAAACTAAATAAAAAATAAAAATAAAATAAAATAAAAACTAAATTTAAATTAAATCTAATAGATAAAACCTAAACCTTAAACTAAAAAAAACCTAAACCTAACATAAACAAAATAAAATAAACCTAAACTTAAACTAAAATAAATAAAACCTAAACCTAAACCTAAAATAAACTAAACATAAACAATAAACTAAATAAAATAAAATAAACTAAAAATTAACCTTAACCTAGATTTAAAAAACAAACCTAAAAATAAACTAAAATAAAAACCTAAAACGTAAACCTAAAAAAATAAAATAAAAACCTAAACCAGTACCTACAAATAAAAAAAACTAAAACCAAAATAATAAAATAAAAATAAAACTAAGCCAAAAAATAAATATAAACCTAAACCTAAACCTAATTAATAAACTAAAATAAAAAACCTAAAATAAAATAAATAAACTTAAATTAAATAAAATAAACTAAATAAAAAAATAAACTTAAATAAAAATAAAAGATAAAATAAACTTAAATAAATAAAAAAATAAAAATAAACTAAAAAAACTAAACCTAACAGTTTACATAATTAAATAATAAAATATAACAATAAAAAAATAATAAAGAAAACCCTAACCTGTGAGACACTATAGACCCAAGAGTGAATATTAAAATTTTGAAAACTTAAATTTTAATTTTAAATAGAAAATAGATTTTGATTTTATAATGATAAGATATAATTCTAAATGCAGCAAAAATAAAAATACAATAAAGAGAGAAATAATAATTTTTTTACGTGGTTCCCAAACCCCAAAATCACCACGCCCATAACCACCCTACTAGAATCCACTAATGAAAAATGGTTTACAAAAGTACTCTCCTATAGCAAGTACCCCCTAAACAATATACTCTCCTACAAAGGGGCAGTACAACCCAAAAATAAATTTTACAACACAAAAAAATACAAAATAATAAATTTTGATAAAGTAAATCTCACAAATATACCAAGCTAAATTCAAAAGTGATCTCACAACTTATAAATGATCACTTTACAACTTAAAAAATTTGGCAAGGCAAAATGCTCACTTAATAAAAAATAAATATCTTAAAGTGATCTTACTAGATGTTTATGTTATTATAATTTGTAGAATAATACAAAATGATTTCAAAATAAATTCACAATATTCTTTTCATAATAAAATAAATTTCAGAAGTAATTTATTTTAACCAAAAAAGATTCTTTCAATTAATGCTAATGATCACAAAATAAAAAAATAAGTATATGATAGATCTAAGTTGGCTAGTAAGCTTTCAATTAAAAGAGAGATCTAGCAAATATAAAAATAATTTCAGACAATAATTTATTTTAAAATGCTTAAAATAGATCTAAGAATAAATGATCTTTCAAAATAAGACCAAAGAAGAAATATTTCAAGAAACCAAAAGAAATTTGTAGGAAGCTAAAAATTTTAGCAAGTTGAAATAGATCCTACAAATTATCACAAGAGTTTTTCACAAAAAAATGATTGAAACTTTGATGTGAAAACCAATGTTCAAAGACTAATCCACCAAAAGTATAAATTAGAAAGAAGAAATAGATGGTGAAAATAGCATGAACAACTAAAGTATTAAGATCAAGAAAACAAACTCAAGTAAAAGCTTGCTTAGTTGAAGATGTTGAAGCTTCCAAACCAAGGATTTGATCTTGCAATATTTGGAGAACACTTGGAAGGAACATTTAAGAGATTTTCTTAGATTTGCTCGAGAGATTTTGGATTTTGAATGAGGGATTCTTTCATGAAGAGAATGAGGGCTATTTATAGGCAAGAAGGTCATTTAAAAAATTATTTCAAAGAAATATTATACAAAACCTCATGTATCATGATAATTTAATATTCAATAAAAATATAATTTATATTAAACAAATATTAAATTTAGCAGCAAAAATTTGGCTATTCACATGGGAAAGTCAAAAGTAATCAAATGTAGCTCTTAATATATTCAAAGCATGTAGCATGCATCCATTATTAAAATTAATGTTTAAAAAATCAAAATAAATTCAATTTTAATGCAAAGTGGGTCATGTAACCACGTATTTTAAAGGAAAAATCCAATTATGGAGATAAAATCAGATATGAATTCTTGATTAAAATAATGACTTTGGCTAAAATAATAAAATTTTATATATTTTGTTAATTTTGACATGTGACATTTAAAAATTATGATATAATTTATATATAATCATAAATATGTTATCATATAAACAAAAAATTAAATTAAAATAATTATATTAAGTAAATAAAATAATTATACTTAAATAGTTATGATCATTTATTACTTTGACAATTTTATTGCTATGTAGAAAAACATATAATTGAATGTTAATTAAATAAAGATTTATATAAATTAACCTCATTAAAATAGTATGTTATTGTGAGCAAATTGATTCATGCCAAAGAACTCATATGAATAGTCATATAACCTAAAATCATGAGCTTCACATTATCCCTTTCATTCTTTTTATTCTTGCAATTTCTTCTAACAATTTGTGAGATGTATTGGATATGTAATTATTGATATATCTGAAACACATAAAATATACATTAGAACATCCAAGCATTTGTTTGTTATCATCAAAATTAATCAAATTGAACATGAGGCTAATTAAGCCAACAATCTCCCCTTTTGATGATGACAAACTAATGTTGGTATTGATTTTGATGAAGGTGCAAATTGACCTTTCATCATTGTTTTTGAAAAAAATTCTATTAAAAAAATTTATGCATATGAGATGAATAATGTTGCTCCTAAATGTATGCATTAAATAATTTATTAACCATTATTTTACTCTTCTCCCCTTTTGACAACATCAAAAGTGAGAACAAACTACATACAATTTTAAATATTAGGATCTAACATTCCAAGCATGTGTCTTAAAGTACAAAAACGTTCTTCTGGTAAGGGTTTTGTAAAAATATCTGCAATTTGTAAATCGGTGCTAATAAAAATATTAACATCTCCTTTCAAAATATGATCCCTAATAAAATGATGTCTAATTTCTATGCTTGGTAATGGATAGATTTTTAAAACTAATAGTAAGTATTGTCATAATCAACTAGAATGTGATCTTGCTTAATACCAAAATCTTCTAATTGTTGCTTTAACCAAAGGACTGAGCAACAACTACCAACTATGTACTCACCCTCGGGATAAAGCTACAATTTTGTTTAGATGACCAAGACACAAGTGATGATCCTAAAATGACATGTGCCGATGTGCTTTCTATCTACTTTGCATCCTACAAAATCAGATCAAAATAAGCAACCAAATCACATGATAAAGAATTTTTAGGATACCATAAACCTAACCTAGTACCTATCAAATATCGAAGATACGCTGCTATTAAATGAGATTCTTTGGTTGGCAAACGAAATACACAAACAAACAAAGAAAACATAATATCGGCCTTCTAGCAAACAAGGTATAAAAGTGAACCTATCATACTCCTATAAAGTTTTTTGATCAAAGATTTTCCTAATTCATCTAAATCCAATTTTATAGATGGGCTCATAGGAATTTTACTAGATTTAAATCTTTTCATGTCAAACCTCTCAAGCAATTCATTTATATACTTAGTTTGACAGATGAATGTGCCATTTTCTTGTTTTCACTTGAAGACCTAAGAAAAAATTCTTCATCATACTCATTTCAAACTCTTTAGACATCAAAGATGAGAACTCATGGCATAAAGATTCATTTGTACTTCCAAATAATATATCATCTACATACACTTGTACCATAATCAAATCATCATCTATGCTCTTAAGGAATAAGGTATCTACTCTACCCTTTCTAAATCCATGATCTATCAAAAGTTACATAACCTATCATACCAAGCACGAAGCTTTTAAACCATATAAAGCTTTCTTTAATTTATACATATGATTTGGACAATCAAGGCTCTCAAATCCAGGTGGTTGCTCTACAAATACATTTTGGTCAATAAATCCATTCAAAATGCACTTTTGACATCCATTTGAAAAAGTTTAAAATTTCTAAAACAAAAATAAGAGAGTAACCTGATAGCTTCTCTTTTGCAAACGATTCTCAAAATCTATACCTTCAACTTGTGTGTATTGCAACTAACCTAGCTTTATTTCTAACAATACAACCAATCATCTAGCTTATTCCTAAAGATCCATTTTGTTCCAATGACATATTGATCTTGGGGTCTTGGGACTAATTCCCAAACATCATTTCTTACAAATTGATTCAACTCCTCTTCCATAGCAATAATCCAAAAAATTATCATTTAATGCTTCTTCTAAATTTTTAGGTTCAACCTATAAAATGAATGATCTACAACTTCTACTATGTCTTCTAGTCATAACTCCTTTTGAAGGATCTCCTATAATTAGTTCCTTTGGATGATTTTATTATATTTCCATTCTTTAGGCAATGAATCATCCATATTATCTTCTAAAGATATTTTCTTAAAGTTATCAATCTCTTCATCAATAACTTCATTTCTAATAGGATCAATCAAATTTTCATCAAAAAAATAACATGTATTGATTCTTCTACAATCATTTTTCTTTTATTGTAAACTCTATAAGCTCTACTAGAAAGAGAGTATCCTAAGAAAATACCATCATGATAAATCAAACTTACCTAAATGATCTTTTCCATTATTCAAAATAAAGCATTTACATCCAAATACATGAAAGTGTTCAATGAGGCTTCTTTCCAAAACAATTCATAGGGTGTCTTCCAAAATTAGTCTAAAATAGATCCTATTCATTACATAACATGCAATATTTCCGCCTAAAAAATATTTTGGCAATTTATACTCATCAAGCATAAATCTACTTAATTCAATTAATATTCTATTTTTTCTACTACTCCATTTTGTTGGGAGTTCTGTGCAGAAAAATTATGTCTAATCCCATGTTCATCACAATAATCCTCAAATAATTTATTTTCAAATTCGCCACCATGATCTTTGAACCCTATTAATCAAAAGGTCTTGTTCTCTTTGAATATATGAAAACTTTCTAAACTCACCAAAAACATTATCCTTGTAAGTTACAAATAATGCCCAAGTATATCTAGAGAAATCATCAACCATCACAAAACCATAATTTTCCACCTGCTAGTGGTGTTAATTGGACCAAATAAATCCATGTGCAAATTCTAGGTCTAAGTAGAAATAATATTTTATTTTAAATGAGCTTAAATGCTTACCATGAATACATCACAAACATAGTTTGAATGAAAATTTAATAGTAAACCAACTACTAAATCAAGTTTAGCAATTTTATTAGTGTGCATGTTAATATGGCATAGTCTTGCCATAACCATATATCATAATGAGTGCTTTTAAAACAAAGTAAGTTTAAATTTACATCATGAAAGCTATCTAAATCAATGACATAAATATTTTTGTATCTTTTCCTACTAAAACATTTTCATTATTTTATAATGCAATATGATAATACTACATTCAAACCTTTATCACATAATTGAATAGAAATTAAATTATGTTTTAATTTTCTTAGAAAAAACTTTATCTAAAGTGATAGTATTTTACAATAAACCAATGCCAATGATCTTTCCTTAAACTAAACTAAACCTTAAAATAAACTAAACTAAAATAAAATAAACTTAAACCCAAACCTAAAATAAAACTCAAACCCAAAGCTAAACTCAAACTTAAACCTAAATCCTAAATAAAACTTAAAACCCTAAACCTAATAAACACTAATCCAATAAACTAAACTAAACTCATAAACCCTAAACCTAAAAAACCTAAACCCTAAACCCTAAACCTTAAACCTAACCCCAACACTAATCAAACTAAACCCTAAACTATAAATCTAAAACTATAAACTCTAAACTTAAACCTAAAACCTAAAACCCAAAACCTAAAACCTAAAAAATTAAAACCTAAAAATAAATAAAATAAAACTCAATTAAAAAATAAATATAAACCTAAAACATAAACTAAAATAAAATTCTAAAATAAATAAACAAATAAATAAACTAGAATAAAAAATAACTTAAATAAAATAAAAATAAAAAATAAATAAATATAAATTTCAATCAAATAAATAAAATAAATAAACCAGAAAATAAACCTAAATCTAAAACACTAAAACCTATGCTAAACCAAAACTAATGTAAATAAACCCTAAAACCCTAAATCTAAACCTTAAATCCTAAACCTAAACTTAAAAAAACTCAAACCCTAAACCTAATAAACCCTAATCCTAAACCCTAAAGAATAATAAACCCTAAACCCTAAACCCTAAACCCTACACCCAAACCCTAAACCTTAAAACCCTAATTAAAACCTAAAACCTAAAACATAAACCCAAACTCTAAACCCTAAACCCTAAAACCTACAACCCTAAACTATAAACCCTAAACCCCAATCCTTTAACAATAAATTCTTAACTCTAAAAACCTAAAAGCTTAAACCTAAATTAAATAAAACCTAAAAATAAAATAAATAAAAAACCAAAACTTAAATAAAATAAAAAATAAAATAAAATAAAAACCTAAACTAAAATCTATGTATAAACCTAAACCTAAACCTAAACCTAAATGTAAAAATAAAATAAAATAAAAAATAAAAAACTAAACTAAAATAAAATAAATAATAACCTAAACTAAACTAAAAAATAAGATAAGCCTAAAAATAAAAAACCTAAATAAAATAAAAACTAATGCAAAATAAAAATATAATAAACTAAAATAGAATAAAATTAAAAATAAATAAAAACCTAAACCTAAAAAAATAAACCTAAAATAATAAAATAAAAACCCTAAACTAAAAAAAACCTAAACCTAAATAAACAAAATAAAATAAACATAAACCTAAACTAAAATAAACTAAACTAAACTAAATAAAACCTAAACCTAAACCTAAAATAAATTAAACCTCTAAACTAAATAAAATAAATAAACTAAAAAATAAACTAAAAATAAACCTAAACCTAAAAAAATAAACCAAAGAAAACCTAAACATAAACCTAAAAAAACAAAATAAAATAAACCTAAACCTAAACCTAAACCTAAAATAAAAAAAATAAAAACCTAAACATAAAAATAAACAAAATAATTAAAAAAAAATAAACATAAACTTAAATGTAAACCTAAATGATAAACTAAAATAAAAAACCTAAACATAAAAATAAACCTCAAATAAATATACTAAACTAAATAAAAATTAAAAATAAACCTAAATAATATATATATATATGAACTTAAATGAATAAAAAATGAACTAAATAAACCTAAACCTACCGGTTTATATAATTTTAAGAAAAAAAACCCTAAACCCTAAATAATAAAAAACCAAAATAAAACTCTAAATAATAACCTTAAACCCTAAAATAAGTAAAACTAAAAACCTAAATAAATCATAATTAAAATAAACACTAAATGCCTAAATAATAAATAATTATAAACCTAAACACTAAATATAAATAATATTAAATGAATAATTAAACTCCTAAAAATCTAAACTTAAAGATAAATAAATCAAATAATTAACTAAACCATAAACTCAAAATAAACCTAAAGTAAACACTAAATAAACCCTAAACCCTAAACTTAACTTAAACCATATGAAATCTTAAACTAAACCTAAAACCTAAACAAACCTAAAAAACTAAATATAAAAAAACCCTAAACTCTAATCATTAAACCCTAAACTAAACCTAAAATTTAAACCCAAAATCCTAACCCTAGAAGCCAAACCCTAAACCTAAACCTAAAGTAACTTAATAAATTTAAAAATAAACCTAAACCATAAACCTAATAAACCTAAACCCTAAGAATGGCAAAACATGAAGAACATTTTTGTCAACTGTGCTCAATCTAGATCTCGAATAAGACAGATGTGTTTATCGTAATGGTGGTTGGGGATATGGAGGTGCTGGTGGATATGGAGGTTGTGGTCAAAGTAGTGGTGGTTATGTAGGCCGGAGGAGCAATGGAGGTTACAACTATGGCGGCGGTGGAGGGAGAGATCGGGGAGATGATGGTGAATCATGCTACTAGAGAGTCGGGGTGGTTATGATGGGAACCGAAGAAACTAAAGAACAGTCTGTCTAATCTGCTGCTTATGCAACTATGTCTTTATAGTAGAGATAATTCAAGTTATCTAGGTTTTTTTATTTTCTCTATGTGTGCTCATTTTTTTATCTATGTCATCGCTTGTGTCTTTGAAAACTTGGTGTGTTAATTTGTTAATAAAATTGAAAAGAACAAATGTTAAATATAAATTTGTTCTGTCTTAAAAAAAAACCAAAAACCCTAAACCCTAAAATAAAACTTGAACCCTAGACCTAAAAACTAAACCCTAAACCCTAAACCCTAAACCTTCAAAACCATAAACCCTAAACCCTAAAACCTAAAACCCTAAGCCCTAAACCTAAAACCGTAAACACTAAACCCACAACCCAAAACCCAAAACCCTAAACTGTAAGCCCTAAAAACCTAAAAGCTTAAACCTAAACTAAATAAAACCAAATAATAAAATAAATAAATAAACATAAACCTAAAAAAATAAAATAAATAATATAAAATAAAATATTAAACTAATACCTAAATGTAAACCTAAAAATAAAATAAAATAAAAATAAAAATAAAAATAAACTAAAATAAAATAAATAAAACCTAAATTAAATTAAAAATTAAATAAATCTAATAAAAATCTAAAAAAAATAAAGACTAAATGTAAAATAAAATAAAATAAACCAAAAAATAAAATAAAAAAATAAAACTAAATAAAAAAATATAAACCTAAAAAATAAACCTAAATAAATAAAAATAATACCTAAACCCCAAACTAAAAAAAAAAAAAAATAAACCTAAAATAAAAAAATAATAAAATAAATAAAATAAAATAATCCTAAACCTAAACTAAAATAAATACAACTTAAACATAAACCTAAAATAAACTAAACCAAAACCTAAACCTAAACTAAATAAAAAAAAATAAACTAAAGATAAACCTAAACCTAAACTAAAAATATAAAACCTAAAAACACACCTAAAATAAAAAACCTAAACCTAAGCCTAAAAAAAAAATAAAATAAAATGTAAACCTAAACATAAAAATATAAATATTAAACCTAAACCTAAAAATATATATATAACCTAAACCTAAAAAATAAAATAAAAATAAAACTTGATTGAAAAATAAGCATTAACCTAAACCTAAATCTAAAAACTAAGCTAAAATAAAAAACCTAATCTAAAAGAAAAAAAACTAAAATAAATAAACTAAACTAAATAAAAATAAAAAATAAACCTAAATAAAAATAAAATAATATAAACAAAAAATAAATTAAAATAAACTAAATAAACTAAATAACTAAACCTATAAACTTATTTAAAAAAACCTTAAAACATAAACCATAAACCCTAAATCCTAAATTCTAATCCCTAAACCTTAAACCCTACACCCTAAACCCTAAACTTACAACCTTGAACCCTAAAAGATCCTAAACCCTAAAAAACCTAAACTCTAAACCCTAACTCCTAAACCCTAAACTAACTTTAAACCCAAAACCCAAAACCCAAAACCCTAAAGACTTAAAGACCTAAACCTAAAAATTAAAATACAAATAAAACTCAATAAACCTACTTAAACCTAATTAAAAAATAAACTAAAATAAAACCTAAACTTAAATAAATAAACCTAAAATGAATAAACTAAACTAAATAAAAATAAAAAAAAACCTAAATAAAAGTAAATAATAAAATAAATAAAAGAAATAAAAATACACTATGTAAACTAAATAAACCTAAACTTACAGGCTTACTTATTATTTTTTATAAGAAAAAATAAAATAAACCCTAAATAAAATAACCCTAACCTAAACCCTGACCCTAAACCCCAAACCCTAAACCTAACCTAAAGTAAAAAAAAAAAAAATTAAAAAAACTAAACCCTAAACATAATAAACCAAAACCTAAATCCTAAGAATAATATAAACATGATAATAACGCTGCCTAGATAAATTATACTATATAAAATTAAATAAAATAAATAAACTAAAGATATATATATGGATCCTAATAAAATCTAAAATAGAAATAAAAATAATGCTTATAACTTATATAAATTTATCTAAGTTTTGAACTCTATGCTTGCTCTTTTATCTATGTCATCGCTATGTAATAATAACTAGATAAATCAAAAAGAAGAAATGTTGAATAAATTTTCTCTATAAAACCAAAACCCTAAATGCTAAACTATAACTAACCTAGACTAAAATTAAACCCTAAACCCTAAACCCTAAAGCTAAACCTAAATCCTAAACCCTAATCGTACAACCCTAAACCTATAACTCTAAACCCTAAACCCTAAATGCTAAACCAAACCTAATCCATAAACCCTAAACTAACTAACCTAAACCCTAAATATCTAAAACCTAAACCTAAATTAAATAAAATATAAAATAAAATAAATAAAAAAACTTAAAAAATAAAATAAAAAAATAAATTAAATAAAATAAACTAAACCTAAATCTAAACCTAAACCTAAAAAAGAAAATAAAATAAAAAAATATAAATTAAAATAACATAAATAAAACCTAAACTAAACTAAAAAATAAAACCAAAATAAAATAAAAAATAACCTAAAATAAATATAAAATAAACCTAAAATAAAATAAAATAAAATTAAATAAAAATCTAAACTAAAATAACCCTAAAATAAAACCTAAAAATTAATAAAAATAAAACCTAAACCCTAAAAAAAAACTTAAACTAAAATAAAAAATAAAATAAACCTAAACCTAACTAAAATAAACTAAACTAAAATAAATAAACTAAAACAAAAAACCTAAACCTAAACTAAAATAAAATAAAATAAAGTAAAAACATAAGCCTAAACTAAAGAAAACCTAAAAATAAACCTAAAATAAAAATATAAAAAACCTAAATTAAAATAAATAAACCTAAAATAAATAAACAAAACTAAATAATAAAAAATAAACTAAAATAAATAAAAAATTAAACTAAATAAACTAAATAAACCTAAAAATTAAAAAAAATTAAATAAACCTAACTAAATAATAAACCTACTAACTAAAATAAATAAACCTAAAAAAATAAACCTAACCCTAAAAAAAACTAAACCCTAAACCTAAAAATAAAATAAATAAATAAATAAACCCTAAACCCTAAACTAAAATAAACTAAAAATAAATAAACAACAAAATAAACCTAAATCTAAACCCTAAAATAAAAACCTAAACCTAAACTAAATAAACCAAAACCCTAACTAAAATAAACCTAAACCTAAACCTAAAAAAATAAATAAAATAAAAATAAAAGCTAAACTAAAATAAAATAAATAAAACTAAACTAAACTAAAATTAAAATAAACATAAAAATAAAAAACTAAATAAAATAAAAACTAAACATAAAATAAAAATAAAATAAACCTAACATAAAATATATATAAACTTAAACCTAAAAAATAAACCTAAAAATAAATATAAAAAAAAACCTAAACCCTAAACTAAAAAAAAAACTAAACCTAAAATAAAAATAAAATAAACCTAAACCTAAACTAAAATAAATAAAACCTAAACCTAAACCTAAAATAAACTAAACCTAAACCCTAAACTAAATAAAATAAAATAAATTAAAAATAAATTTAAACCTAAACTAAGAAATAAAACCTAAAAATAAGCCAAAAAGAAAATTCATAAAACCTAAACCTAAAAAAATAAAATAAAATAAAATAAAACTAAACAAAAAAAATAAACATAAACATAAACCTATAAAATAAATTTAAATAAAAACCTAACTAAATTAAATAAACTAAACTAAACTAAATAAAAATAAAAAACCTAAAAAAACTAAAATTAATAAAAATAAATTAAATAAACTAAACTAAAAAACAAACCATAAATAAATCCTAAACCCTAAACCCCAAATAATCCCTAAACCTAATAAATAAATATATAAACTAAACCTAAACCTAAATCTAAAATAAAAAAAAACCTAAACCTAAAACTAAAATAAAATAAAACTAAACTAAAATAAATAAACCTAAACCTAAACCTAAAAAAAAAACTAAATAAAAAATCCTAAACTAAAATAAATAAATAAAATAATAAACTAAATAAAATAAAATAAGAAATAAAATAAACTAAATAAAAAATAAATTAAATAAACCTAAACTAAACAAAAAAATAAATAAATTAAAATAAAAAATTAAAATAACCCTAAATAATAAATAAATAAACTAAAATAAATAAAATAAATAAACCCTAAACTAAATAAAACCTAAACCCAATTAAAATAAATAAAATAAAACCCTAAATCCTAAACCCTAAATGTCTAAAAAACTAAACCTAAACTAAATAAAACCTAAAAATAAAAGAAATAAATAATCCTAAACCTAAATAAAATAATAAATAAAATAAAATAAAACCTAAACTAAATAAACTAAACCTAAACCTAAAAAAATAAAATAAAATAAAAAATAAAACTAAACTAAATAAATAAATAAAACCTAAACTAAACTAAATAAATAAACCTAAAAAACCTAAATATTAAAACTAAATTTAAAAATAAAAAAAATAAAATAAACCTATAAATAAACTAAATAAAAAATTTAAATAAAAAACCTAAACCTAAAAAAAATAAACCTAAAAAATAAATAAAAATAAAAAATAAACTAAAAAAACCTAAACTAAAATAAACAAAATAAAATAAACCAAACCTAAAATAAAATAAACTAATATAAAATAAATAAAACATAAACCTAAACCTAAAAAAACTAAACCTAAACCCTAAACAAAATAAAAAATAAATAAAAAATAAACTAAACCTAAACTAAAAATAAAAAAACCCAAAATAAACCTAAAAGAAAAACCAAAAACCTAAGCTTAAAAAAATAAAATAAAAACCTAAACCTAAACCTAAAATTAAAAGATTAATCCTAAACATAAAAAATAAAATAAAAATAAATTTAAACTAAAAAATAAACAAAAACCTAAAAAATAAACTAAAATAAAAATCCTAAACTAAAATAAATAAACTAAAATAATTAAAAATAAAAAAAAACCAAAATAAAAACAAAAACTAAAATAAATTAAAATAAATAAAAAATAAACTAAATAACTAAACTAACAAAGTTAAAAAATAACTAAATAAATAAATTAAAATAAATAAAATAAATAAAAAAACTAAAATAAAATAAATAATAAAAAAATAAAATAAACTAATAAATAAATAAAATAAATAAATAAATAAAATAAATAATAATAATAAAATAAATAAAATAAAAAAATAAACTAAAAAATAAATAATGCCTAAAATAAACTAATAATAAAAATAATAATAAAATAAATAAATAAAATAAATCTAAACTAAAAAACTAAAATAAATAAATAAATAAATAAAAATAACTAAACTAAAAAAATAAATCATAAAATAAACTAAAAATAAATAAACCTAAATAAAAAACCAAATAAACATAAATTAAATGTAACTATAAATTAAAAAAATAAACTAAACCATAAACCTAATAAACTTAAATAAATACTAAAACATAATAAATAGATAAATAAATAAAATAAATAATAAACAAACTAAAAATAAAAATAATAAGATATAAAATACTAAAAATAAACTAAAATAAGAATAAATACTAACTAAAATAAGATGATTCTAAATCTAAAAAATCTATGTCATCCTAAAAACTTACTATGAAATAAAGAAGAAATATTAAATCTAATTTGTCTAAATAAACCCTAAACTAAAAATAAACCTAAACCTAAAACTAAATAAACCTAAACCTAAATAAAAAATTAATTAATAAACCCTAAACCATAAAATAAAACCCTAAACCTAAAACCTAAACCTAATCACTAAACCTAAATAAACCCAAATAAACTAAACCTAAAAAACCTAAAACCTAAACCTAACTAAATAAAACATAAATAAAATAAATAATAAACCTAAACCTAAAAAATATAAATAAATAAAATAAAACATAAACAAAATCTAAAACTAAACCTAAAAAATTAAATAAGATAAAAAAAATAAAAAATTAATTAAAATAAAATAAATAAAATTTACTAAACTATAAACAAAATAAACTAAAATAAAAAAAACCTAAATAAAATAAAACTAAACATAAAAAATAAAAAATAAAATAAACCTAAAATAAATAAAAAACTAAATAAAACCTAAAGTTAAAATAAACCTAAACCCTAAACTAAAAAAAAACCTAAATGTAAAATAAAATAAATATAAAATAAAATAACTAAATACTAAAATAAACTAAACTAAAACCAAAATAAACCTAAAATAAACTAAACCAAAAAAAACTAAACCTAAAATAAATAAATAAAATAAACTAAAATTAATCTAAAATAAACTAAAAAAAAATAAACCTAAAAATAAACTAAAATAAAACTAAACCTAAACTAAAAAAAATAAAATAAAAAACCTAAATCTAAACCTAAAATAAAAAAAATAAAACTAAACCTAAAAAAATAAAATAAATAAACTAAACTAAAATAAATAAACCTAAAAACCTAAAAAAAATAAAATAAAATAAACTAAATAAATAAAAATAAAAAATAAACCTAAATAAAAATAAACTAAAATAAACAAAATAAATAAAATAAACTAAATAAATAAATAATAATAAAAATAAACCTAAACTAAATAAATAAATAAAATAATAAACCTAAACCTAAATAAAAAAAATAAAAAAAAATAATAAACCCTAAATAATAAACCCTAAACCAAAATAAATCTTAATAACCCTAAAATAAACCCTAAAAATATAAAATAATAAACCCTAAACCCTAAACCCTAAAAAGCCAAAACCCTAAATCCTAAACGTTAAACCCTAAACCCTAAACACTAAACCCTAAACCATAACCATAAACCCTAAACCCTAAACTAAACCTAAACCTAAACCCTAAACCCTAAACTTAAACCCTAAACCTAAAAAACCTAAACTAAAACTTTAAACACTAAACCCTAAACCCTAAACTAAACTCTAATAAACCTAAAAAAAAAACTAAAAAACTAAACCTAAACTAAATAAACCTAATAATAAAATAAATAAATTAACTAAAAATAAATAAAATAAAATAAAACTAAACCTAAACCTAAAAAAAATAAAATAAAATAAAAATAAAAAATAAACTAAAATAAATAAATAAAACCCAAATTAAACTAAAATAAAATAAACCTAAGTATAAAAATATAAAAATAAAACTAAACATAAAATAATAAAAAATAAACCTAAAATAAAATAAAATAAAATAAGTAAAACCTAAACCTAAAAAAAATCAAAATAAACCTAAAAATAAATAAAAAAATAAAACCTAAACCCTAAACTTAAAAAAAACTAAACTTAAAATAAAAATAAAATAAACAAAATAAAACAAACCTAAACCTATACTAAAATAAACTAAACTAAAATAAATAAAACCTAAACCTAAACTAAAATAAACTAAACCTAAACCTAAACCTAAACTAAATAAAATAAAATAAACTAAAAATAAACCTAAACCTAAACTAAAAAATAACACCTAAAATAAATGTAAATTAAAAACCTAAAACCTAAACCTAAAAAAATAAAATAAAGCCTAAACATAAAAAATAAAAATAAATGTAAACCTAAAAAATAAATATAAATAACTAAAATAAACCTAAACCTAAAAAAAAAAATAAACTAAAATAAAAAACCTAAACTAAAATAAATAAATCTAAAATAAATATATTAAACTATAAAAATAAAAAAAAAAAATAAATAAATCTAAAAATACTAATTTAAAAAACTAAACTAAACTAAACCCTAACTCATTTTATCTATAATCTTAGAAAATTTCTAAATAAATTAAAAAATAAATAAATCTAAACTCTAAAAAATAACCTTAAACTCTAAACCCAAAAAAAACATAAACCTAAACCTAAAACCTAAAACTTAAATGCCAAACCTAAACCCTAAACCTAAAAATGCTAAAACCTAAATCTAAACTCTAAATAAAAAACTAAAAATAAAAAAAACCTAAACCAACATAAAATAAAAATATATAATATAGTAAAAACCTAAACTAAAACCTAAACCTAAACCTAAACCTAAACCTAAAAACAAAATAAAATAAAAAAGAAAAACAAAACTAAAATATAATAAATAAAAACCTAAACTAAACTAAAAAATAAAACCTAAATAAAACAAAATTAAACCAAATAAAATAATAAAATAAAAACTAAATAAAAAAACCTAAACCTAAATAAATAAACCTAAAAAAAATAAAAACCTAAAATAAATTAAATATAAAACATAAACTTTAAACTAAAAAAAAACTAAACCTAAAATAAACCTAACATAAACTAAAAATAAACTAAACTAAAATAAATAAAACCTAAACCTAAAATATAAACTAAACCTAAACCTAAACCTAAACTAAATAAAATAAAATAAACTAAAAATAAATCTAAACCTAAACTAAAAAAAACCTAAACCTAAAATAAAACCTAAACCTAAACATAAAGAAATAAAATAAAAGCCTAAACCTAAACCTAAAAAATAAAAATAAAACCTAAACCTAAAATAAAATAAAAATAAAATAAACTAAAAAAATAAACCTAAAAAAATAAACTAAAATAAAAAAAACTAAACTAAAAAAAAAATAAAAATAAATAAACTAAACTAAATAAAATAAAAATAAACCTAAATAAAAAATTAAAATTAAAATAACCCAAATAAAAAAAATAAACTAAATAAACCAAAAAAAAGTTTACTTAATTTAAAATAAAAATAAAAATAAAAAAATAAAAAAAAAACCCTAAATAAAACTAATAAACCTAAAACCCAAAATAAACCCTAAACCCTAAACTAAACTATATGCCCTAAACCTAAACCCTAAACCCTAAATCTAAACCCTAAACCTAAACAACTTTAAACCTTAAAACCTAAACCCTAAACCAAAACCCCAAAACAAAAAAACCCCAAACCCTAAACTTAAATCTAAAACCTAAACCCTAAAAGACTAAACCCTAAACCTAAACCCTAAACCCTAAACCATAAACCTAAGTAAACCCTAAACCCTAAGAATGGGGAACCTTGATGCAAGAACATCATCAACAGCTAGTGATCTCAAGGTGGAGGCTGGAGGCTAAAGTTATGATGGGTGTGATCTGGAGGTGGTGGTCATAGAGTGGTGGTTATGGGCATGGAGTGACGGAGGTTATATTGTGGTGGTGGTAGAGGAGAAATGGGATATGATGGTGATCCTACTCAAGAGGCGGGTGGTTCTAATGGAAACCAAGAAATAAGAACGATCGATCCGATCTGCTACTTATGGAACTATGTCTTTATAGTAGAGAAAGTTCTACTTATCTAGGGTTTTTGATTTGCTTTATTGGTGGTCATTTTTTATCTATGTCATCGCTTATGTCTTAGAATACTTGGGATGCTACTTGGTTGATAAAATTGAAAAGAAGAAATGTTGAATATGAAATTATTCTCTATTAAAAAAAAACCTTAAATCCTAAACCCTAAACTAAAACTTAAACACTAAACATAAAACCAAAACACCAAACATTAAACCCTACACCCTAAAAACTCTAAACCCTAAACACTAAATATTAAACCTTAAACCGTAAACCCTAACCCCTAAACCTTAAACCCTAAACTCTAAAACCCTAAACCCTAAATCCTAAACCCTAAACCCTAAAACCATAAACCCTAAACCCTAAAACCATAAACCCTAAACCCTAAAACCTATGACCCTAAACCCTAAACCCTAAACCCCAAACCCTAAACCCTAAACCCTAAATTAACCCTAAGCCCTAAACCCTAAACAAAACCTAAAGTAACCCTAAACCCTAAAATAACCCTAAACAGTAAACCCTAAACCTTGAATAAAGATGTCATTAGGAGTAGATCTAAAGAGTGACCTAGTCCAAACATAATTATGGTAGCTAAAGAAAATTTCTTCAAGAGACTTTCCCTTGACTATTAGAGATTTGAATACCCTAAACCCTAACCCTAAATCATATTATAATACCATATATTATAGTATAATGTAGCATCATATATTTGAGCATGTAGTGATGTGTTTTGGATGTTATAAGATGTTTTGAAATGTTTTAGTATATTATGGTATTATGCCCTATAGTAATATTAATATAAATCATAAATATATTGATTTAATAAATCAGATGATGAAATTTGATAAATTTGAAGTGGGAATTAGGTTGTAGTACCAAAGGTGTGCTACGCCACTTGTAGTAAAAAAAGTAAGATTTTATGTTCAAAATAAATATTATATGTTGTAGCATAGTATAGCATCATATATCATAATATATTATTCTGTGCATTTTAAATTCTTTTAGTATTTTACAATCATACAGTTAAGCCTACACTAGCATTATTTATAAAAATGTTGATTTAGACTTTAAAATGGTGAATTTGGCCAAATTGTAATAGGTAGAGCTTGGCATCATAATATATTATTTCAATTTAAAATATGTAAGATAATGACTAAAATATATAGTTTTTTATTATTTAGACTAATTTTATGATTATTTATCTTAAGCAATCCCTTGTGATTGTGATATAAAATATAATATAATATAACATGTTGTAGTGTAGCATCATGCATTATAGCATACTATTATGTATTATTACTTATTTGTTAGCATATTTTAGTTTCTTATAGTATGATGTAGTAGAGTTTGTACTGGTATAATTCATAAAAATATTGATTTATAGGCTAAGATGATGGGATTTGGCCAAATTTAAGGTAAGCTTTAGGGAACATCATTAGGGGTGTGCTATGGTTTATCATTTAATCAAAAGAATGGAATTTTGCATCCAAAATAAATGTTCATTTTTCAACCAAATTTTATAATTTTTTTCTTAAAGTGATTCATTTTAAGGTGTAATGTAAGATAATATATTATATGAAAGCATATTAAAATATAATGTACATAACAATATAACTACATATATATGAATGTGGTGCATTACTAAATGTTATTGTACATTTTAGTATGTTTTACTTTTGTTATAATACATTGGGTCAAAACTCACAAAAATGTTAATTTGAAGGTTGAGATGAAGAATTTGGCCAAATTCATGGCACACCAAGAAGCAACAAAAAATTATGCTATTTTGTACCATTTCTAATAGAAAAATAACAATTTTACATCCAAAATGAACATTATTCATATTTTGAGAAAATTTTGTTATTTGTTTTTTTTCAAGTGATTCTAATGAGGTGTAATGTTAGAAAATATATTATATTACAGTAAATTATAATATAACATCATATATTATAATATAATATAGTGTGTTAATTAAAACTACAATATGTTTAGCATGATATTGTATAGTTAGTTTGAGCTTGCACCATCACAAATCATAAAATATTGATTATAATGTTAAGATGATGTAATTTGAACGAATACATTGTTAGGTTTTTGTTTGAAGTATTAAAGGTGTGCATAAGAGAAGAAATAAGATTTGATGAGAATTCCATGTCAAGGACATGGAGGGAGATCAGGGATCACACATGCATTGGACATGACATGTGAGGGTCTATGTCGAGGGCAGAAGAAAATGTTTGGGATAATATTTCAATTTGATTTGATTATATGATGAAAAAGATATGGGGATAAGAATCTATAATCGTGATTAAGATCGATTTGACTTTAATTTGTTTTATTTAATTGATGTGGAGGCATATCTACAGATATATGGGCCCTTAGGGACGGTATATGAACCTTCCACTAGGGAAGCGTGCTATCTATTGGGATTGGATTTGAGTTTGATTTCATAGATTTGTTTGGGGATGTATCCAGGGAATAAGAGTTTGGTTGGATTTTTGATTTAGACTCTAGTTGGTTTAATTTGGCTCCACTAGAGAGGTTGGTTTTGAATTTGATTTGTTTGCTTGACTTATTTATATATGAGGGGCTCCACTGGGGAGAAGGGTGTGATTTAACTCCACTGGGAAATAAGATTGGGTTTAATTTAATCAATTAATGTATGGACCTGGTGTACAATGGACCCACTAGAAGGGGCTATATCGCCTTTAACCTACCTCAAGTTTACAATCCAAAGGATAGTCTATCTGCAGGTAGAGCTAGCTAAGGGTTGCCTTTCAGTAAATGACTATGCTGGAAGAAGGTGTAGTAGACTAACATCTTCCAAAGTGAGGAACAACCGCTGGGGTGACCTGTTGGATGCATAAAAATCAAACTTAACTTAGGGTGACTAATGAGTGAATGTCGCTAGGGACTTATGTCAACTCAAAAGTAGTAGAAGAATTTTATCTTAATTTCATGTGATTTGATATGGTTTGTTTGGTAGTTTGATTTTGAATTGAGGGCATATCCATTGGGATGTGAGCTCAATCAAATTTGATAGATTTAATTTATGGCCCATGTTGGTGCGATGGACCCAGAGAAGGGTTATATCGACTTGTCCTATCTCAAATTTACAAATCCAAAGGGATAGTCTACTTGTGGGTAGCTAGCTAACCTAAGGGTTGCCTTTTGGTGCAAAGATTGTGCTAGAAGAAGGTGTAGTAGACTTACATCTTCTAAAGGAGGAAAACCACTGGGTGACCTATTGGTAGCACAAAAAATATAATTTGACTTAGGGAACTACAGAGTGAATTCCATTGAGACTTATATCAACTCAAGAGTGGTCGTGATTCCTATAGGAGTTTTGACACTACCTAAAGATAGGATGTCTTCTAAGAAAAGGTATCTATAATGGTGTCCTCCTAATCCATAAGTGAATATATATTTTGTTTATATGTTTGTGTGTGGACCTATGTGCAAAGGGACCACCGAAAGGGCTATGTCCTTGACCTATCTCTTAGATTTATCGGACCATGGAGAATCTACACATCCATAGATGGATTCTCCAACCATATGTGGTAAGTATGAAAGGGGAACTATCCAATATGATAGTAACCGTAGTGTCTAAATGGGGTCAAAGGATGTGATCCAAATATAGTGCCCACAGGGAGGTGTTGCTGGGGCATTATCATCCCTAAAAGAAAGATTATAGGTGGTGGCCAACTCAAGGAGAAAGCATAGCAGACTTACATCCGCCATGAGTGGTGTATCCTAAGGTGAGAACCAACCAACCTAAGGTGTATTTGTCAACATAGTGAGTAACCAACCAACCTAAGCGTGTGTCCAATGATCAATGGAAAGAAAGCATGTAGGCTTACAACTTTCCAAGACTCATCATCGAGATAGTCTATCATGGGACATATACTATCTCGACCTAGTATGACTAAGTGGGAGCCCCAAAGGAAGGACTCACGACTTGAAGTAGCCATGATGAAAGGAGCCGCTAGGGACTTATCCTAAACCTCAAATATACTTGACCCAATGCAAAGGCTAATCTAAGAAGAAAGCTTAGCAGACTCACATCCTGTTAAACAAAGCCAACATGAGGCAGCTTACTAGCCATGCAATAAGGCCTACCAAACTAATAAGGCACTCATTAGTGTGCAGTGGCAAATAAAGAAGGAAAGCATAACTTACATCCTCCAAAGCAAGAAGACCACTAGGGTGACATAGTAGGGTAGCAAGTGTCAACCTAGATACTGAGTGAGGGCCACTAGGGCATTATCTCAACTCATAGTAGCCCGACACAAAAGATATGTATGTATTTTATATGTTGTATGTAGTTTGTGTTTATGTTGTGTCGATGAAGGATAGATGTCACTGTTCCTTACACCTACCCTAAACACATCATGGTGGATTCACAAATAAGAATACTTTCAACATGGAAGAGATTGAATAAAATGAATTTTCATTGATGATAATTATTTTCAAACATGATTTATAATATTTCTTTAAGTAGATCCCATTGTTGGAAGCATTGGGAGTTCTCCTTATGATTAATAAGTTGAAGATCCTCTTGGTAGGCCTTCTCTATGGTAAAAAGGCCTTCCCAAGTGGGTTCAAACTTGCCTCCCATCTTATGATGGGCAACAATCAATCTCCTTAGAACTAAAATAAGCTCCTACTTGAAAAGCTCTAGACGACCAACTTGTTGTGAGCTTGAATCATTTTAGCTTTGTACAAATTGAGTTTTGGCATGCCCAGCATCTCTCTCCAAACCTTCGAGCTCTTCTAACCATAACTTGCATTCTATTTTATTATTGATCTTGCTACCCAACTATCCTTAGTGATGGGAGTTGGACTTCTAATGGTAGAATGGCTTGGACCCCATACACTAAGGAGAAAGGAGTTGTTGGAGTTCTGTATGTGGTGCGGTAGGCCCACAAGGCTTCAACCAACTGCTCATGCCATTATCGCTTATTATTGTCGAGTGTCTTCTTTAGTATTTGGATGAGAGTTTTTTGAAGGCTCAAGCCATTTTCCCTCGGTAGTTGATGGTAGAATATCTCCATTTATGCTATGTCTCAAAGTTGATCTCGATGCTCTGAATGTAGTACCATTATCGATATAATTCATCAAGGCACTCTAAACCTATATACGATATGGTTCCTAAAATAGGAGCACATGCCGAAGCTGACCTCTTGAATAGCTTTCATCCATTTGCAAAAGTAAAGTAACTAAGATGAACCGATGACCCTTGGAAAAAGAGGATCAATCCACTATGTTGGTACCCCAACACTGAATGGCCATGAGGCCAATGTAGATGTAGAATGTTGGATGGGTAGTGACCACATCATTTATTTGACATTGGTGGCATTGCCTAGTCGTATCCATGCAATCTTTGATCATTGATGACCAGTAGTATCCTAGTCTCTTAATCTTGGCTTTCATCTTCGAACCGGATTGGTTGGCTCCACATAATCCTAAGTGTACCTCAATCATGATCTTACGGGCTTCGTGTTTGTCTAAATAATGTAACCCAGATATGATTGAAAGACTGCCTATACAAGACACCATCAACAAGAGCATAAGAAAGTGCTCTCTACTTCATATGATGGGCTTGAGACTTCTCTTGAGGTAGTTTGCCTTTATTTAGGTAATCCATGAATGGTTGCCTCAATCTAACTCCTCATCCTTCTTGGCAATGGCAACCTCCCCTTCAAGAGAGTAATTTTGATGAGTTCAATATCAATAAGGGATAAGACTTGTCTATTTTGGACCTTATTGATATGGACTCATCTCCGACATGCCAACTCCATGGCATATACTACAACATTCTCTCCTTAAGGAATCTTATAAATGGTAACCTTGGGATTTGGGCCCAACAACTCATGGTGTACTTATTGATAGTGATGGAGCTTAGCTTTATAACCTTGGACCCAATAATTTGGTTGATAACTAGAGAATCCCCAAAGATGTTGATGTTATGGATGCTTAGAGTAATGACTAACTAGACCGCAATGAGCCTCATATTCGCTTCATTATTGGTGCAAGGATTGATGATGATATGAATCTCATCACATCATGATCCAAAGTTAAGAGAACTATTCTACCCTGCCATTCTTGGAATAGTAGATTGTGGTTCTTCTTCTTGAGAGGAAGCTACACCATCAAAGTACATCTCCTAGTGGTGAATGCTAGTATCCCCAAGTTCATGATTATTTATCGGAGATCATCACTAAGCAGAGTCAGAGGAAGTGGGTGTCGCTAAGAAATTTGCAGCGCTTGTCCTTTCACATGAGGGTACAAAGGTAATGTCAAACTATGAGAGGATCATGGACCATCAATCCCAACCATCTGATAACATCACCGTCATGAGATATTAATTGGATTGATCCTAGAGATTAAGTTCACTTATGAGGAAGCATGTATTGTAGCTTTGGGATGCATTAAAGCTAAAAAATGCTTCTCAATGGGTGGATAATTAGAGGGATTAGATGATGGTGAGGTAGAGTGCATTTTCCTTCCCTTCATCATTGGCTTGGGCCAACAAAGCACCAAGGAGTCATCTAACAATTGTAAAGTATGAGTGGCTTGCGATAGGGCTAGAATTGAGATCATCGTAATGCTTGATGTCTTCAAAGGCATGCTCACACTTGTCATCTCACTTGAACTTGCATTTTGACAAGTGAATAATGGACATCTTCCCAATAAAGTTGATATAAAGCATCTAGATATGCTAATCACCTTAGAATGATCTGAGTTGAGTTAAACTTTTAGGGGTGGCATTTCTAATATCACCTTGATCTTCTTAATCGATTTTGATTCCTAGTGTTGACAATAAACCAAAAGAATTTGAAGCTACTCAAATGCACACTTCGTGGGGTTCATTTTGAGGTTAAATTCTTAACTATTCAAAAAAACTACTCAAGTCAAAGAGATGGTCTTCCTTTTCTCTACTTTTGACCACGAGATCATCAACATAGCACTCGACTTGATGATGAATGAGTTCATCAAAGATTTGAGTCATTGCCCACTAGTATGTAGCACCGACATTTTTAAGGGTGAAAGGCATGACCTTATAGCAATAGATTCTGATCGAGATTCTAAAAGTAGTGTTTCTTTTATCTTCAGGAGCCATCTTTATTTGGTTATACCCATATGAGCCATCCATGAAAGAGAAGACTACATTAGATGAGGCAATGTCCACCATCAGGTCTAGGATTTGTAGTGGAAATTTGTCTTTTGGATATGCCTTATTTAAATCCAAAAAATTGACTCATATATGAATTTGGCCATTTTTTCTTAACTAGATGACGCTAACCGTAGGGTATTTTTCTTGAGATGAAGCCAACATCGATCAATTTCTTGACTTCATAAATGACCTTGTTCTATGTCTAATCACATGCATCTAGGAGCTTGCTTGATAGGGTTAGCAGTAGGCTCTATTGCTAGTTTATGGATCACTATGTCAAGAGCCAATCCAAGCATCTCTTCATAACTCCATGCAAAGCTATCCTTAAGCTCAATCAATAGCCTAACTAAGTCATTGGTTTTAATTTCATTCAATAAAGAACTGATGTATATCAGGCGTGGATCTTCTTTAGTTCCTAAGTTGATTTCCTTGAGCTCATGGTTGACTGATCTTTCTTCAAACTCGGTGGTTCATCTTTGATTTCAAAATCATCTAGATCATCAGAAGGTTCTAAACACAGCTCCTCATATGAGTTAATGTGATTTGAAAAGAATCTATTTTATTCCAAATGATTTGTGATGAAGTAGTAATCATCATCATCAACTGGACTCACTGTACTAAATTCTTGTCCCAATCTTGGTTGAGAGCTTTTGCATTTGTTCCTCCATATTCTTTCAAAGTAGTGACATGCTTTTGACCAAGTATGTGGATTAACCCTTTCTTTGCTAAATTATGAACACAAGGAAAGTACCAATCAAAAGGTAATTCTATTAAATCTTTATATGAATCATCCTCAGTTCTACATCAACTTCTTGACTTGAGGATGATGCTCCCAAAGAACCTCAAGTCTTCACACTGTGGATGACTTAGGGGCTTCCTTAACTACCAAACCCAGCTTTTGAGAGGAAAGTGGGGTTAGAGCTGATTCCCAAGATGCCTAACTATTTCACATATACTTGGATACACTTATGCTTTGCTTTGGAGCCTAGTCTTCATTGCTATCTAGCTCACCTCCATGGGAATCTACTCGAGAAGAGCTTTGGTGTGCTAACCATATAAGACTCATCTATGAACTAGTTTCTAAGTCTATATGGATACAGTACTCTAATGGGGAGATATCTTCTATCCAATAAAAGAGTTTTCCACCCCACGACCCTCTAAACTTTCCTCTTGGTGGAGGTCAGTCATCCAACCCATATGTTCAAATGGAGTAATGAACTATGGGTGAATCTAATGTTAAGATCCACTTCCTCCTCCAAGTCTATTTCTCCCTTTTATTTTCTTTTTCATTTTCTCTTTTCTTATCTTTTATTTTTCTTTCATTTTCTTTTTTTTCTTTTTATTTTTCTTTTTTCTTTTATTTTAAAATTTGGCCAAGTTCATGAGAATAGACTTGTTGATTTTGAGGGAGGTAGTAAGTGCATCCTCATATGTGACCTCGTGAACTATAAATGGCTTGAGATCTCTTTTCACACAATAGATGATCCCACCTCTCACAAACTTCATACACTGATGTAGAGAGGATGGAATTATGTTGTTCTCATGTATCCATGGTCTCTCAAGAAAAGCATTGAAAGATGTATCCAGTATAATGTGAAACTTGGCTTGGTCTTCCAATCATCTATCTCCAAGGCAACACTATGGAGCCAAAGGCATGTCACTTTTGAGTGATTCAATCTTCATCTTAAACTTAGAGTCTTCTAGATACTAAGACTTCCTAGTCATAAGACACTTCTAAAAATTAGGTAAACACTTAACCTAAGCATTACAACTTAAAAGGGTTAACCATAGGATTAAGTTATGCCTTAGGGATTAAGATAATCAACCTACACAACAACCCAAATCCAATCCATGTGAACCTTCTCAAACCAAATCTAAAGTTCAATTCAAACATCAAATTCAAATCCGAATTGAAACCCAAATTCCAAAACCAAATGATTGAAGCCAATGATCAAATCCAAACTTGAAACCCTTCCTAAGCCATATGACCTATCCATGACTTAGCCAAAAATTTAATCCAAATCAATCTAAAATCAATTGATTTTCATAATCAATTTATATCTTCAATCATCTTCTAAATATAAATCAAATGTACATTCAAATGATCAAAACTAAATAAAATCAAATCAAAACCCTTCCTAAGCTATGACCTATCCCATGGACTTAGCTAAATATTAATCCAAATCAAGTCAACTCAATTGATTTTCTCACAAATCAATCATATTTTCATTCATTCACAAATTTAAATGAAATATACATTTAAATCATCAAAACTAAATCAAACCAAATCAAAATCCAAACCTAAGCCACATGACCCAACTCCATAGACTTATCCAAATTCCTTCATTGAAAAACCCAAATTCAATTGATTTTCTCATGAATCAATCATACCTTCAATCATATTCACAAATATAAATGAAATCTACAATCATCAAAAACCAAAATCAACCCAAGTCAAACCCAACTTCCTTTTGACTTGAAATGTTCAAATGAACCAAAACTCATTTGAACTACCATAATTGAATTTATATATCAATCACAAATCCATATATAAACTCAACCAAAATTAAGCCAACTAAACCCAATTGGTCTTGACCCAAAGTTGCCAATTGGACCTATTTGAGCCAAGTTCTAATCCTACCCAAATTGGATTGACCCAAGCCCATCAAAACCTCATCAATTATTGATCACCCTAGGTTGATCAATTACCAATTTGGTCAAACCAAGTCAACTTGATCATTTGACCAAGTCAACCCCTTAACCCATATGAACCCAAACTAGCCAAATTGCAACCTAAGCCAAATCCCTTGAAACCAATGATTCATACCAAATCAATATCAATATTTGAATATGACTTGACCTTCAGAGTCAAATTACACTATAGCACCCAAGAGGTGAATTGTAATATTAATATTTTCAAAACTTAAATTTTAATTTTAAATAGAAAATTAGATTTTGATTTTATAATGATAAGATATAATTCTAAATGCAGCAAAAAATAAAAATACAAGTAAATAGAGACAAGAGGCACACAATTTTACGTGGTTCGCCAAACCCCAAAACCGCCTACCCACGCCTAGCCAACCCCGCTAGGAATCCACTAAATGAAAAATGGTTTACAAAAAGTACTCTCCTATAATGGGGCGAGTACAACCCCTACAATAATATGTACTCTCCTACAAAGGGGCAAGTACAACCCCAAAATAAATTTTACAACACAAAAAAAAATACAAAATAATAAATTTTGATAAAGTAAATCTCTCACAAATATACCAAGAAATCAAATTCAAAAAGTGATCTCACAACTTATAAATGATCACTTTACAACTTAAAAAATTTGGCAAGGCAAAATGCTCACTTAATAAAAATAAATATCTTAAAGTGATCTTATTAGGATGTTTATGTTATTATAATTTGTAGAATAATACAAAATGATTTCAAAATAAATTAACAATATTCTTTTTCATGATAAAATAAATTTCAGCAAGGAGTAATTTATTTTAACCAAAAGATTCTTTCAATTAATGCTAATGATCACAAAATAAAAAAAATAAGTATATGATAGATCTAAGTTGGCTAGTAAGCTTTCAATTAAAAGAGAGATCTAGCAAATATGAAAATAATTCAGCACAATAATTTATTTTAAAATGCTTAAAATAGATCTAAGAATAAATGATCTTTCAAAATAAGACCAAAGAAGAAATATTTCAAGAAACCAAAAGAAATTTGTAGGAAGCTAAAAATTTCAGCAAGTTGAAATAGATCCTACAAATTATCACAAGAGTTTTTCACCAAAAAAATGATTGAGAAACTTTGATGTGAAAACCAATGTTCAAAGACTAATCCACCAAAAGTATAAATTAGAAAGAAGAAATAGATGGTGAAAATAGCATGAACAACTAAGAAGTATTAAGATCAAGAAAACAAACTCAAGTAATTTAAAAGGCTTGCTTAGTTGAAGATGTTGAAGCTTCCAAACCAAGGATTTGATCTTGCAATATTTGGAGAACACTTGGAAGGAACATTTAAGAGATTTTCTCTTAGATTTGCTGGAGAGATTTTGAATTTTGAATGAGGGATGCTTTCATGAAGAGAATGAGGGCTATTTATAGGCAAGAAGTTCATTTAAAAATTATTTCAAAGAAATATATTATACAAACCTCATGCTATCATGTGATAATTTAATATTCAATAAAAATATAATTTATATTAAACAAATATTAAATTTAGCAGCAAAATTGGCTATTCACATGGGAAAGTCAAAAGTAATCAAATGTAGCTCTTAATATATTCAAAGCATGTAGCATGCATCCATTATTAAAATCGGTAATGTTTAAAAAATCATAATAAATTTAATTTTAATGCAAAGTGGGTCATGTAACCACTTATTTTAAAGGAAAAATCCAAGGAATATGGAGATAAAATCAGATATGAAATTCTTTGATTAAACAATGACGTTGGCTAAAATACAAAATTTTATATATTTTTGTTAATTTTGACATGTGACATTTAAAAATTATGATATAATTTATATATAATCATAAATATGTTAGTTATCATATAACCAAATTAAATTAAAATACCTAATTATATTAAGTAAATAAAATAATTATACTTAATAGTTATGATCATTTATTACTTTGACAATTTTATTGCTATGTAGAAAAACATATAATTGAATGTTAATTAAATAAAGATTTATATAAATTAACCTCATTAAAATAGTATGTTAGGTTGTGAGCAAATTGATTCATGCCAAAGAACTCATATGAATAGTCATATAACCTAAAATCATGAGCTTCACATTATCCCTTTCATTCTTTTATTCTTGCAATTTCTTCTAACATTTTGTGAGATGTATTGGATATGTAATTAGCAATTGATATATCTGAAACACATAAAAATATTCATTAGAACATCCAAGCATTTGTTTGTTATCATCAAAATTAATCAAATTGAACATGAGGCTAATTAAGCCAACAATCTCCCCTTTTGATGATGACAAACTAATGTTGGTATTGATTTTGATGAAGGTGCAAATTGACCTTTCATCATAGTTTTGAAAGAAATTCTATTAAAAAAATTTATGCATATGAGATGAATAATGTTGCTCCCCTAAATGTATGCATTAAATAGACTTAATATTAACCAACATTTTACTCTTCTCCCCTTTTGACAACATCAAAAGTGAGAACTACATACAATTTTAAATATTAGGATCTAAAATTCCAAGCATGCATCTTAAAGTACAAAAATGTTCTTCTGGTAAGGGTTTTGTAAAAATATCTGCAATTTGTAAATCGGTGCTAATAAAATTAATATTAACATCACCTTCAAAACATGATCCCTAATAAAATGATGTCTAATTTCTATATGCTTGGTCGAGTGTCGATAGATTTTTAGTTAATGAATTTATTTTATATTGAACTAGGAAT
>JAKCPB010001349.1:0-83500 GCA_021442155.1 Cymbidium sinense
AATAGCAAAAGGAAATGTTATGAGAGCAAACTAAGTTACTGATTCTATTTCTAACAGAGAGGGTACCAATCCCTCTCGCATTCCAGATAAGGAAGGAAACCATTTATTTTAGAGGAGAGATCTAGTAACTCTGACAAAGTTAAGAACTCTAGGTTTAGAAGTTTTATTTTTCTTTCTAAAAACTATCTAAAATTTATTAGCCATATCCACAACATCACCATCTGATAAAGATTGATTAGAGAATTGCTTGGAAATGGGAGGCACATTGAAAACAGCATTGAAGGCAGTTCACCTTCTTCCAAATCATTATTATGTTATAAAATCAGATTAGAAATCAGTTCAAACTTAGATGATGAAGCACAAGAAGGATTAGAGCCGTCTAAAGCACAAGTACCTAAAATAGGAGTAGAAGCTTTCTCCAAATTTTGCAAACCAGACATTCCTTCATGAGGAATCAAATTTTCTTTAATTAAAGGTGGCAAAGAGGCTGGAATAGAATCAATTGATAGAGAGTCATCATCCATAAGTTTTGTAAAACTATTATTATTTACAATTTTGACATTATTATTGTTGTTAAAATGGACAAACTCATCGAAGGGACAACATCCTTGTTAGCAAGGGTGACATCCTACAACTAAATAGGCAAAGCTGTAGCAATATCAGATTGAGGAATAGGAAGCTCAAGGAAATGGCCCTCAGTTGAAGGAGATATCGATAATACATCATTTTATGGTTTAACCAAGGAAACCTTAAGAGAGGGATCTGACTTAGGATGCACAATAGAACTTTTCTTAAGGTGTGGATGAACCACAAAGTAATCTGAAATCCCATGGCCATGAATTTTGCAATGAGAATAAAAAATAGGAAAATTCTCAAAATCCACTTTTAGAAAATATCTGTATTTCTCTGATCCTAGTCAAATTTCTTTGGATATTTTTTAGATATATCCAACTCAACTAGTATCGATCAACAAGGCTGGTAGAAGCAGTTGCCTAATCCACTTGGAGAGGACAACCAAATAACCCACCCACGACAAAAAGGAATTCAGGATTAAAGAAATGAACACATAAATTTGGAAGAGAAATCCAGACAGGAACAAAAGGAGACTCCTCCTTAATATCAAAATAAGGCATCTATTTCAACAATCATATCTAACAGTTGAACACAAAATACGATCATCTAGAGAAAACTCAAGAATAATCTAAGTCTTTTGAAAGCTAAATAAAAACATGATGAGAGTCTATCAATCCAACAAAAAAAAATACCAGAGAGCTTCAAACTATGAAAAAAAGACCAAATATTCTCCATAGTAGGATGCCACAATGCAAATTTTCTGACTAATGTAAATTCAAAATATTTTGCAAGCCTTTCCACCATTGAATCACAAATCATGTACACCCGGAAGGAAGTAGAGATAAGATCAAGTGACTCACTTGACCTTACAAGAACATCTTTGAAGAATTTAGAAGCCAGCAAGGGGTTGGATCCAGTGACCCCCAAGGGGTCAGAAACTTTCACTATCGCAATAGAAGTATTCAAGTTTCCCAAGGGGAAATAGAGATCATAGCTATGATCAACAGAAACACATGTTAAGCGAGAATGAAAGCCAAGCAAGGCCGTCGAGATGGAAGAGGAGCCAAGAAAACCATAAGAGAAAGCACAACTGAGATGCGTCTCCACAGGGGAATTAGAAATTGCAGCTTGGTATGGGACAAAAAAATGTTCATGGTTTAGTGAGTTTATTATGGTTAGTTTAGGGTTTAGGTTTAGGGTTTTAGGTTTAGGTAGGGTTTAGATTTAGGGTTTATGGTTTGGGTTTTGAGGTTGGTTTATGGTTTAGGTTTAGGGTTTTAGGGTTTAGGGTTGTTTGGTTTTAGGTTTGGTTTAGGGTTTAGGGTTTAGAGTTGATTAGGTTTAGGGTTTAGGGTTTAGGGTTTAGGGTTTAGGTTTAGGGTGGGTTTAGGGTTTTAGGTTTTAGTTTAGGTTTAGTTTTAGGTTTGTTATTTTGGGTTTTATTTTATTTATTATTATATTATTTATTTTATTTAAATTAAAAGCAAATAGGTTTAGGTTTATTTAATTTCTTTATTATATTTTTTTATTTATTTTAGTTTATTTTTTATTTCTATTTAGGTTTATTTTTATTTTCATTTAGTTTAGTTTATTTATTTTACTTTAGGTTATTTATTTTTTATTTTTTTTATTTTAGGTTTAGATTTATATTTATTTTTTAGTTTAGTTTAATTTTAAATTTATTTTTTGGGTTTTGGTTTTCTTTTTCAATTTTAGGTTTAGGTTTAGGTTTTTAGGGTTAGTGTTTAGGGCTTAGAATTTTAGGGTTTTGGGTTATAGGGTTTATGGTTTAGGGTTAGGGTTTATGGTTTAGGGTTTAGGTTTAGTGTTTAGGGTGGGTTTAGGGTTTAGGTAGTTGAGGTTAGTTAGTTTAGGGTTTAGGGTTTAGGGTTTTTGGGTTTAGGGTTTTAGGGTTTAGTGTTTAGTTTAGGGTTTAGGGTTTTAAGGTTTAGGGTTATTTTGGGTTTGGTGTTTAGGGTTTAGGGTTTAGGGTTTAGGGTATAGGTTATAGGGTTTAGGGCTAGGGTTTAGGGTGTTTAGGGTTTAGCATTTAGGGTTTAGGGTTTAAGGTTTTTAAATTTAATTATTTAATTTTTTTATTTAAATTAAGTAAACTTATAGGTTTAGGTTTATTTAGTTTATTTTTTATTTTTTCTAATTTATTTTATTTTTTACTTTTATTTAGGTTTATTTATGTTTTTATTTAGTTTAGTTTATTTATTTTAGGTTTATTTATTTTAGTTTAGGTTTTTTATTTTGGTTTATATTATTTTTAGGGTTTAGGTTTGGTTTATTTTTTAGTTTAGTTTTATTTTTATTTTATTTTTTTAGGTTTAGGTTTTATTTTTTTTTAATTTTAGGTTTAAGCTTAGGTTTTATTTTATTTTTTTAAGGTTATGATTTAGGTTTTATTTGAGATTTATTTTAGGTTTTATTTTTTTTATTTTAGGTTTAGGTTTATTTTTAATTTACTTTATTTAGTTTAGTTCTTGGTTTAGGCTTAGTTTATTTTAGGTTTAGGATTAGGTTTAGGTTTTATTTAATTTAGTTTAGTTTATTTTTATTTTAAGTTTAAGTTTTTTTAGTTTAGGGTTTAGGTTTAATTTTTTTATTTATTTTTAGGTTTATTTGGGCTTAGGTTTTATTTAATTTTATTTTATTTTATTTTAGGTTTATTTTATTTTTTTAGGCTAATTCTTTATTTTATTAAGGTTTTTTATTTTTAACTTTGTTTTTTTTAGTTTAGTTTAGGATTTTATTTTATTTTATTATTTATTTTAGGTTTAGATTTTTTATTTGTTTTATTTTTAGGTTTTATTAAGTTCAGGTTTAGGTTATTAGGTTTTTAGGGTTTAGGGTTTACGGTTTAGTGTTTAATGTTTCGGGTTAGTTTAGGGTTTAGGGTTTAGGATTTGGGGTTTAGGGTTTAGGGTTTAGGGTTTAGGGTTTAGGGTTTAGGGTTGTAGATTTTAGGTTTTAGGTTTTTTTTTAGGAAAAGTTGGAATTTTATTACCATAAAAGGAAAATATACAATGTCCTTAATAGGGGTAAAGCTCAAAGTTCTACTGCTCCTAGAGCTACAAGAAACTTAAAGAGCTAAACCCCCATCTAAGTACAATAGAAAAGGAAAGAAAACAAAAGAAAAACAAAAACAAATACAATAGCTAAAAAGCATATGAGAAAAAGACACTTGAGGTAACTAAGTAATAGCTCATGAAAGTAGTAAAAAGACTAGTTAGCAATAACTCTTGATCCCTTTGAGAAAGTAAGATAAGCAAGATCCACAGCAACAACTAAGTAAAGCTCATTCCATTTGTAAAGTTACAACCTGTAAATGAATTCTGCAAAACACTACAAAGGCAATAATCACAGCTAAAGGGAAAAGGATAAAGTAAACAATTTAAAGAGAGCTGAGAAAGAGAAGACTCGAGCTCAATTAAGATCATCTCAAGTGGAAACAATACATATGAGCATCCAAACTTCCTGAGAAGGGTTACAGTAATATGTAATGCTATCAACCAAAGAGAAGATATGAGAAAACATCAAGGCCAACATAGCCAACATACCTGATATAAGCAAACCATCCAAGACAAAATAGTCCATGGTGATCTAGGTCCTGCACCAAACAAACAGAGAAAGTAGCCAGCCAACAACCAACAAATCAACCAAAGCCCACAACAGAACAATCACATAAAGCCAACAACCCAGAAGTTATAGTAGGATTAGTAGCCAAGCTAGAAAAACCAAACAATAACTCCACCAAAGCCACCACCAAAAGGAAGAGAAACACAAAAAAGGAGCAGTCAGTATGAATAAAGGTAACAACACAACCCAGTGAATAGTCCCAAAGGCATAACAACAACCCACTATCTCCAAAGCAAAAGCAATCCAAATCCAAGGGCAAAACTTTCACCCAAATAGCAAAAAGTAGAAGATAACTAGGACCAGATAGAGGAAAGCCATAGGGAGACCAAGAGAGCTTCCATAAATTACCATCAAAACCACCACTAAGGTAGCAGGAAAAATAGCAAATCCAACACCACCGACCAAGAGGAAAATGTCAAGAATTAAGGATAGCAAAATAAACTAGAGGGTTTCAATACCAACAGCCAACCTAAATCCCAAGACACCAAGCCAGGGCACATGCATCCAAGGAAAGATAACATCCAATCCCAAGAAACCAAGCCAGAGAGAGCCACAACCAGCCCTTAGCAAACACCAAACCAATCCAGTCAGAGGAGCAACTGCCAGCAAACTAGTAGGCATAGATAAAAAATAGCCACAACCATCTCCTCTAGTAAACATAAACCCAGGTCTGGATGAAAAAAGAACCACAAAGCAATTATCCTCATACCAATCAACAAAGAAAACTACCAACCAAAAGAAAACACCAACCAAACTAGGAAAATAACCAAAAAGAATTGAAAAATACCAAAGCTAAGCAAATCCTAAAGAGACCATTAGCTGCCACCCAACAACCAACCATAACAGTAGAAGTTCCAATTCAGTAAAGGGAGCAGCCAACCAAAATAAGTGGTTAACCAAATTCAAAGCCCAAAATAGAGGGAAAAAGCAACAACAGGCATAGCCACAACCCACTAAGAGATCTTCCAAAAAACCAAGAAACAAAATTGGTAGTCACTCAAATAGACAAAACCAAGGTAGAAAAGCCCAAGGAGAACCACCCAACCACAAGTAGCAAATTAACAAGGAAAGGAACAAGGCCAGAGGCAAATAAAGCCCCTTCCAAACCCTATAGAGTAGACAGTCAGCACAAAAGAGAGAATAGAAAGGCAACAAAAAAAAGATACCTCAAATCCACAAGGCATAGGGAAAAACCAACTAGTAGAAGACCCCAAATGAAACCAGGAAAGGAGAATAGCAACCACCAAAAAGTCCCAACCTAAGCCAAACTAGAAGAGACCAATAGTAGCCATGAAAAAATTACCACCCAAAATAGTCAGGTAGATGGAAGAAGTAAATAGTAGAATCCAAAAGAACCAACCATAGCAACTGAAAATCCAATTCAAATAAGGTAGCATCCAAAAAAACTAGAGGCAAACCCAACATCAATTAGTATAAGGGTAGGCCAATATTAGCACATAACCCAATAGAACACCCCAAAACATCACTACAGTGACAAAAGAAGCATAACATGAGCCATAAAAGAAACCACCAACTCAAAGGATAGGAAAACAAATTAAAAATAACACCACTACGACCCAAATAAAGGCCAATCAAGTATACAATGGGGTAAAGAAGAAGGGGTATAAGTTTAGAAATAAACTAAAACCAACAAGGTAGCTTTCATATAAAGTGAGATTGACCATAACCCTAAAGAAAAATAGCAAAACCATTTCCTGGTGAGGGAAGCAAAAAAAAAAATACAAAACAAAACAAAACAACATAAGACAAAAAAAATAGACTGAATAAAAGCACCATAGCAATATGATCAACAAAATAGCTGAAAGTTAAAATTTGAGGTAAGAAAGTCCAGTGTTATCCAGATTGACCAGACCATGTAGATGCTCAAGTAAGCTATGGTTAACAAATAAAGTGAGCTCATTTAATTCAGCTCCCAAATTAGCCAAGAAATCAGCATAAGCATTACCTTCATGAAGAATGTTAGAAATTTTGTAGCAAACTTAAGAAAGATGCATTTTATTGTGATTAAGAAGATAAATTAAGTTAGCATTCCCCATTTTATTAGTATTGAGCATATCAAGTAAAAGAAGAGCATCACCTTCAATCTAATAATTAAAGAGGCCTTTTCTTAAACAAATATCAATAGCTTTATTAACATCCATGAGCTCAACATAAATAACCAAACAAGCTTTGAGGGGTTAGGCAAAAGCACAAATGGTAGTACCATTAGAATCCTTAAGATTTCCACCACAATAATATTTTTTTGGGAAAACGAAACCACTAGTATTGATCTTAATAAAATTTTCTTTAGGCTTAATCTAATGTATAATCCTAATACTCTTGTAGGAAGGGTCATCATGCAAAGTGATACCCAAATTTTTTTCCACAAATTTATAACCTCTAAAATAAAGATTGCTAATTAAATTTGTAATAAACAAAGCATGAATTTTTTCTTTAGTTCTAGCAAGGATACTTTTATGGTTCATAGGGATGCCTCGATATTTAGCATCATTTCTATCCATCAAAATGAATCAAATAAGGGTAATAGCAATTAAAACTTTCATATGACCTTTCATAGTTTTAAGGAAACAAACTTCAAGGAGTTGATATAATGAATGAGAGCCATGAAAATAGTTAGAGTTAAATAAACCATCATACCATATCCAAAGTTCGAAAGCAATAGAACCATTGACAAAAACATGATTAACATTTTCAATATGAAAGCAACAATAGCACTTAGAAGGTAAATAAACCCCTTTATGCCAGAGCAAGGAATCTACAGGAATGAAGTTATTCAAAATCCTCCAAGCTAAAATAAAATATGAAATAGGAATGATATTGTTCCAAAGTTTAATGAAAACATTAGAGGTGTTTTGCATATTTTTAATAAAATTCCAAACATCTTTAAGAATGAAATCACCATTGTAAGGGAGCTTAAAAAGAATTTGATCTGGTTTATTAGAAAAGATAGCGATGTGGTAAAACTTGTCAAAAATAGAAATAGGAATGTATTTCTCAAGTTTGTTTTCATTCCAATTGTTATTAAGCCAAAAATATTAACTTTGATAGTAGTAGTAGATTGTGTAGATAAAAGGGAGCCAACAGAGCCATTGCCAATCCAATTGTCTTGCCAAAAAAAGAAGAACTCGAATGAATACCCCAAGAAATTAAGGATTCAACAACCCATTTAATGGAGAAAAGCCTTTTCCAAATCGGAGAGTCACCAACTTTATAAGCATAGATAAGAGGGTACTTACCTTGGAAATAATTTTCCATCATAAAATTAGCCAAAAGGCTATCATTCTTTCTAAAATTCCACCATAGCATATGAGAGAAGGCAGTCATAGCTTCACAAAGTTTGCAATAGACCACCTTCACCCAAAGGACCACAACATTTAAGGCATATAATTGGGAGTGATTTTAAGAATAGTGAGCCTACCACTAAAGGAAAGAAAATGGAATTCCCAAAAAAAAAATTATTTAAACTTTTTTGAATTAACTCATCAAAAAGATGAGATTATTTTGGACCTTTAAATTGAGGAACACCCAAGTACTTAAGAGGTAAATGTTGATGTTTAAAATTAGTGATATGTAGGATTTGATTAATTTTATTATTGAGATACTTGAAGAAGTAATAAAATTGCTTTTATTATCATTGATAGAAAGACCACTTTCCAAATTTATTTAACAAAATCTTGAGGTTCTTGATATGATGAATAGAAGCATTGCAAAAAATAATAAAATCATCTACAAAGCTTAAATGGAAACAAAGACCACTAAAAGTTTTGTTGTACATACTAGGATTATTTAAGAATAACTCATTGATGCTCCTAAATAAGTACTCAACACCAGTAATAAATAAATTAGGAGATGAAAGTTCCCCTTATCTTAAGCCATGGGAAGAAGGAAAGAATGCCAAAGCTACCCTATTAAGCAAAATATAAACATTAATACAATTTTTTAAGAAAAATAAATTTATCAAAAAACCCAAATAAATTAAGAATATAGAAAAAGAAATCCTAAGAGATATTATGAAAAGCTTATGTAATATCTAATTTGAAAAGAATGTTTCCACCTCTAGTCTTAGCACCTAATCATGAATTATTTCTTGGGTAGGTAAAATGTTATTAGAAATAGATCTACCTCTAACAAAACTAGTTTTTTTGAGAGAGATAATCATATGATGTAAAGGACTAAGCCTTTTGGCAAGAATTTTGGAAACCAACCAATTGAAGAAGGTGCAAAGACTAATAGGTCTAAAATACTCCAAGTCCATTATCTTTCTTAGGTATGTGCACAATAGAAGTGTTAGAAAATATCTAGAAAGGATTACCATTAAAAAAATCAACCATAGCCTCAATCAAATCATTTTAAATAATAAACTAACATTTTTGAAAAAATTGAGTAGTGAAACCCTCCGGACCAGCAATAGAATCTATGTTCATGTTATTAAGAACTTTAAAAATTTCATCTTCATTAGATAAGGAAATCATTATCATCATTAGTAATAGAAGAAATTAAGTGTGATTTAGAAATTGCTTCATAAGAGCAACTCTTATGAAGCATATTAATAAAGTAATTAACAATTGAATCCTTAATATCATTATTCTCCATAATCCATTTTCCATTGCCATCTTTAATTTTTTGAATATTATTTAAACCTCTCTTTTTATTAATTAAAGCATGGAAATACCTAGTATTCCTGTCACCATCCATAATATGTTTATTAGTAGCTTTTTTATGCCAATAAGTCTCTTCCATATTTTAAAAATTAACAAGTTTATCTTTCACCTCAGTCAAGTCCTTAATCTTAGAAGGATCAGACATAATAGAGACCTCAATATCACTAACCATTTTTTTCCATATCTTTGATATTAGCAAAAAGGTTATTAAAATAATGCTTTTTCCACCAACCTAGATTTTGCTAAAGTCTTTTAAGCTTAAACCAAAGTCTATTCATTCCCATAATTGAATTGTCAAGATGTAAAGGAGCTTTTTAATTTTTAGCCACAACATTAAAAAAATTAATATGCTAAATCCACATGTTACAAGTCTAAAGAGAGAAATTTTTTATCTATTAGAATTATCTTTAATGAAACCAAAAGAGGAGCATGATCAGAGAAGGTTCTACTTAAATGATCGACAGAAGTAATATGACATTGAGTAATCCAATGAGTATTAAAAAAGAATCCTATCCAACCTTTGTCAAAGTCTAGAGTTTTTTTCCAAGTATAATTAGAACCTTTAAAATATCAATCAAATTACAATCAAGGATCATATTAAAATATTATTCCATGGAATGAATATTGGGAGAGCAACCACCACTTCATTCAAAAGTGAGTAAAATAGTGTGGAAATCATCACCTACAAACCAAGGTTTATTGATAGAGGTAGCAAAATTCCTCAAATTATCCCAAAGAAGATTTCTACCAGATCTAAGCCCAAAACATAATAATCACCATAAGAGATTTGGGCATTAAAAACTTATTTAAAATCATCAAGAATAGAAACCTCTACAAAGTTATTCCAAAAATAACAAATCTTATTACTAAAATTAGAGAAAAATTTACTAAAACTGATCATTCTAGCAACATGGTTAATTTTGTTAGCATGAATAAGAGGCTCCAAAAAAAATAAGCATTGAAATATTATGTATACGACAAAAATTTCTAATAAAATTATGAATAGAGAGGGTACTGATCCCTCTAACATTCCAAACAATAAAAATAAACATAAAGAAATAAAAAGGGGTTTAGAAAAGGTTAATTAAGAGAGGAGAGGGAGGTCATTAGATCTAGTGTTTCATAGCAATTTGGGAGGGAAATGTTTAACAATTTTTCTCTTTTTAGCATGATAAGTTTGGAAACCATTTTCTTTTCCCATATAATCATCATTTGAGGAAGATTTAGCAACATTAGTCACAAATTTAGGAGAAATCTTATGATTAGAAATGAGTTCTCCTTCTCTTTCGAAGACATTAAAATTTATTAAAGCCAAATGAGCATCGGGAATAGCAAGAGAGGGAGTAGAAACATATTTATAAAGAGGCAAGTGTGAACACCAAGCCCTTCCTGTTCATGACCCATATTATTAGACAAAGCCAAATCTTTATGAGAATTTAAATCATCCTGAATCTGGAAAATATAATCAATTTTTTCAACTTAATTATCATGAGGTATTAAACCCATATTCTCCATTGAAATTGAGTGATGCATAACATTAATATCCTCATTTATATTCTCAATCAAAGCTTTATTTTCATCAATCAAAGCTATCAAGGATGCAGGGATTGAATCGGATGAAATAGAATCATCATCCAAAAGTCTAGAAAAACTATAATTGTTCACATTAGAAACCTTCAATTATAAATAAGAGGTAAAACAACCTTATTAGGAACATTAAAAAAATTCCTTTTTTTTCTAATGTAAGTTTTGATATTTAACCATGATCGGTCTAAGGTTTGGAATACAAGTTTCTTTAATAGGGATCTTCTTTTTTAGGTGAGGATGAATAATGAAACATTTTGATTTATCATGCCTATGGATTTATAGTGAGAACAAAAGATATGGAGATTCTCAAATTCAATTCTTTGCATGTAATCATAATTTTTAGATCCCAACTAGATTTCTTTGGGGTGTTTCTTGGTAATGTCCAATTCAATAAGGATTCTAGCCATTGAAAGATGAGATTTCATAGTGGACGATCAATTTACAACAAACCAAATAAAGTACCCATAATAAAGGAATTTAGGGTTAATGAAATGAATTATATTAGGAGAGAAATCCAAATTGGAATGTCTTTGAATGATTGAAGTAGTCAAGGTAGTTGATGCCCTAGCAAGATCCATAGAATCCTTTGTTTTCCCAAGGAATCATCGAGAAGATGCCACTCAATCACTCAATGAAGACATGTAATCCAGTGTGATTCAAGAAGGAAATCTGAGAAAAGAACACTAAGCTAAAAAATGAGAGGGGGAAAGGGAAATCACTAGGGTACGAGGATGAGGGCTCAAAAAGTATTTTTTTGGGTTTCTGGGTTTCAGTTTAGGGTTTATGTTTAATTTTGTTTAGGGTTTAGGTTTAGTTTAAGTTCAGTTTTAGGTTTAAGTTTAGGTTTAGGTTTAAGTTTATGGTTTAGGTTTAGGTTTAGGGTTTAGGTTTAGGTTAAAGTTTTAGGTTTAAGTTTAAGTTTAAATTTAGGTTTAGGTTTAGGGTTTAGGGTTTAGCTTTAGGGTTGATTTAGATTTAAGTTTAAAGGATTTAAGTTTAGGTTTTGGTTTAGGTTTAGGTTTAAGTTTAGGTTTAGGGTGGGTATAGGCTTTAGTTTAGGTTTAGGGCTTTAGGCTTTAGGTTTAAGGTTAGGTTTAAATTTAGGCTTTAGTTTTAGGTTTTTAGGCTTTAAGTTTAAGTTTAGGCTTAGGATTAGGTGCCCAGTTTAGGTTTAGTTAGGTTTAGGTTAGTGTTTAGGTTTAATTTAGGTTTAAGTTTAGGCTTTTAGGCTTTAGGTTTAAGGAGAGGTTTAAGTTTAAGTTTAGTCTTGGGCTCAGTTTAAGCTAGGTCAGTTTAGTCAGGTTAGTGATATTGTTTAAGTTTGTAATTTAGGGTTTAGGATTTAAGTTTAAGTTAAGTTTAGGATTTAGGTTTAGGTTTAGTTTTCAGGTTTAGATTTAGGGTTGAGGTTTAGGTTTAGGTTTAAGGTTTATATTTAAGTTTAGGTTTAGGTTTAAGTTTTAGGGAGTTTAGGGTTTAGGTTTAGTTTAGGTTTAATTTAGGTTTAAGGGATTAGGTTTAGGGTTTAGGGTTTAGGTTTTAATTAGGTTTAGGGCTTAGGGTTTAATGTTTAGTTTAGGGGTTTAAATTTATAGGTTTAGGTTATGGCATTTAGTTTAGTGGTTTAGGTTTAGGGTTTATAGTTTAGGTTTAGGTTTAGGGTTTAGAATTTAGATTTCATGGGTTTTAGGTTTAAACTTTAGGGTTTTAGTTTAGGGTTTAGGGTTGTAGGTTTTAGGGTTTAGGGTATAGGGTTTAGCATTTTATGGTTTAGGGTTTTGGGTGTAGAGCTTACGGTTTATTGTTTCGGGTATTAGGGTTTAAGGTTTAGGGTTTTGGGTTTAGGGTTTAGGGTTTAGTGTTTAGGGCTTATGGTTTTTAGGGTTTAAGGTTTAGGGTTTAAGTTTTAGGTTTAGGATTTATGTTTTAGTTTAGGGTTTAGGGTTTAAGGTTTTTTTTTTGACAGAGAACAAATTCATAATCAACATTTCTTCTTTTTGATTTCACCAACCAAGTAGCGCACCAAGTTTTCTAAGACATAAGCAATGATATAGATAAAAAATAATCACACATAGAGGAAATCAAAAGCCCTAGATAACTAGAACTCTCTTCTTAAAGACATAGTTCCATAAGCGGTAGATCGGATTGGCCATTCTTCAGTTTCTCCAGTTCCCATCAGAACCATCACCACCTCCCGAGCAGTGGGATCCACCATCATATCGCAAATCTATCCCTCCGAGACCACCACAATTGTAACCTCCATAGCTCCTTCCACCTCCATAACCACCACTACTCTGACCACAACCTCCATATCCTCCACCTCCACAGTGATAATCGTCGCCTCCCCCTTTGCCTCTATAGCTAGAACTAAACTGAGCCTAGTTGACAATGATGTTCCTACCCTCAAGGTTATACCCATTATTAGGGTTTAGGTTTAGGTTTTGGTTTTGGTTTATTAGGTTTTAGGGTTTAGGTTTATTTTCTTATGTATTTAGTTTCCTTAGGTTTAGGTATAGCATTTATGGGTTTAGGGTTTAGGGTTTAGGGTTTACAGTAAAGGGCTTACAGATTAGGGTTTACAATTTAGGGTTTAGGGTTTAGGATTTAAGGTTTTAGGGTTTAGGGTTTAGGGTTAGGGTTTAAGGATTAGGGATTAAGGTCTAGGGTTTATGGTTTAGCAGTGGCTTTAGGATTTTTAGGGTTTATGGTTAGCTTAGGGTTTAGGGTTAGTTTAGTGTTTAAGGTTTGAGGTTTTGTGTTTTAGGGTTTAGGGTTTATGGTTCACGATTTAGGGTTTAGGGTTTACAGTTTTGGGTTTGGGTTTTGCGTTTAGGGTTTAGGGTTAGCATTTAGGATTTTGGGTTAAGGATGTAGGGTTTAGGGTTTACAATTTAGGGTTTAGGGTTTATGGTTTTTCTCATTTATTTAATTTTTTTTAAATTAAGTAAATTAGTAGGTTTAGGATAATTTAGTTTATTTTATTTTCTATTTTTATTTAGGTTCAATTTTATTTTAGTTTAGTTTATTTTATTTATTTTAGGTTTATATATTTTAGTTTAGGTTTTTTATTTAATTTATTTTCTAGGTCTAGGTTTAGGTTTAGGTTTATTTTTTAGTTTAGTTTTAATTTAATTTAATTTTTTAGGTTTAAGTTTTATTTTTAATTTTAGATTTAGGTTTAGGTTTTTATTTTATTCTTTAAAGTTGAGGTTTTACATTTTTATTTTGGTTTATTTTTATGTTCTATTTTTTAGTTTAGGTTTAGGGTTTAGTGTTCAGTATTGTAGGTTTAGAGTTTAGAGTTTAGCGTTTAGGGTTTTTTTAAAACAAAAAAATTAAGTAAACCTGTAGGTTTATGTTTATTAAGTTTATTTTTATTTATTTTAGTTTATTTTATTTTTAATTTTTGTTTAGGTTAATTTTTAATTTTATTTAGGTTAGTTAATTGATATTAGTTTATTTATTTTAGTTAAGGTTTTTTATTTTAGTTTATTTTTTAGGTTTAGGTTTAGGTTTAGGTTTATTTTTTAGTTTACTTTTATTTTTATTTTATTTTTTAGGTTTAAGTTTTATTTTTCTTTTATTTTTTAGGTTGATATTTTAGGTTTTTTTAGGTATTATTTTTTCATTTTGGCTTAGGTTTATTTTTAGTTTATTTTATTTATTTAGTTGAAGTTTAGGTTTAAGTTTAGTTTATTTTAGGTTTAGGTTTAGGTTTAGTTTATTTTAGGTTTATGCTTAGGTTTTATTTATTTTAGTTTAGTTTATTCTAGTTTAGGTTTAAGTTTATTTTATTTTGTTTATTTTTTTTATTTTAGGTTTAGTTTTATTTTGTTTAGGGTTTAGGTGTTATTTATTTATTTATTTTTAGGTTTTATTTTTAAGTTCATTTTGCACGTTTAGATTTTTATTTAGTTTTAAATTTATTTTTATTTTTGATTTAGTTTTTATTTTATTTAGGCTTATTATTTTTAGGTTTATTTTATTTAACATATTTAGGTTAGGTTTTTGTTTATTTTATTTTAGTTTAGTTTTCACTTTCTATTTTATTTAATTTTTAGGTTTAGGTTTGGATTTTAGTTTAGGTTTTTAGTATAGTTTATTTTATTTTTTTATTTAGGTTTAGTTAGTAGGGTTGGGTTTATGTGGCTTTAGGGTTTAGGGTTTAGATTTAGGTTTAGGGTTTAGGTTTTAGCTTTGGGTTTAGGGTTTAGGGTTTAAGATTTAAAATTTAAGTTTTTTTCATTTTTTAATAGAGTTTAGGGTTTAGGGTTTACGGATTAAGGCTTAAGGTTTAGGATTTAGGGTTTTAGGGTTTAGGGTTGTATGTTTAGGGTTTTGTTTTTAGGTTTTAGGGTTTGTTTTAAGGTTTAGGGTTTAGGTTAGGGTTATTTAGTTATTAATTATTTATTTCAATTTATTTTATTTTTTATTTTTATCTATATTTAGTTAGTTTATTTATTTTAGTTTAGGTTTCTATTTAGTTTATTTTAGGTTTAGGTTTAAGTTTAGGTTTACTTTTAATTTAGTTTTAATTTTTTTATTTTTAGGTTTAGGTTTTTTTTATTTTTTTTGGTTTAGGTTTAGGTTTTATTTTATTTTTTTAGGTTTAGGTTTTAGGTTTTTATTTTAGGTTTATTTTCAGGTTTTATTTTTAAGTTGATGGTTAAGAGTTTTTTTTTATTTAAAAATTAAGTAAACCACTAGGTTTAGGTTTATTTAGTTTAATTTCTTATTTGTTTTGGTTTATTTTATTTTTTTATTTTTATTTAGTTTAGTTATTTATATTAGGTTTATTTATTTTAGTTTAAATTTTTTTATTTTTGTTTATTTCTTTAGGTTTAAATTTAGGTTTAGGTTTATTTTTTAGTTTAGTTTTATTTATATTTTATTTTTTTGGTTTAGGTTTAGATTTAGATTTTTAATTTATTTTTTAAGTTTAGGTTTTAGGTTATTATTTTAGGTTTTTTTGTTTTAATTTTTAGTTTAGGCTTAAGTTTCGTTATAGTTTATTTTCATTTATGTAGTTTAGGTTTAGGTTTAGGTTTTATTTATTTTAGTTTTTGTTTAGGTTTTTTTTAGTTTTATTTTAGGTTTAGGTTTTCTTTTAGTTTAAGGTTTAGGTGTTATTTTTTATTTATTTTTATGGTTTGTTTTTATTTTTATTTTTTGGCTTAAGTTTTTATTCAATTTTTATTTTATTTTATCTTAGTTTTATTTTAGGTTTAGTTTTACTTATATTTAGTTTTTTATTTTTAGGTTTATTTTATTTTTTGTTTAGTTTCGATTTTTATTTATTTTATTATAGTTTAGTTTTTATAATCTATCTTATTTTAATTTTTGTCTTAGGTTTAGGTTTAGGTTTTTGTTAATGTTTTTATTTTATTTTATTATATTTTCTTATTTAGGTTTAGGTTAGGGTTTATGGTTTATGAATCATGGTTTAGGGTCTTAGGGTTTAGTGTTTTGTTTATGTGTTTAGGGCCTGGTAGGGTTTAGGGTGTGGAGGTTTTAGTTTTGGTTTAGGGTTTAGGATTTGGTTTTAACCCAGTTTAGGGTTTAGGATTTAGTATTTTGGATAGGGTTTAGGGTTTAGGTTGTGGAGCGTGGAGTTTAGGGCCTGGGTTTGTAGGCTCATGGTAGGTTTAGGGTTTAGTCAGGTTTTTTTCATTTTATTTTTTAAACAATTATGCAAAATAGGTTTAGTGATTTTAATTTATTTTATATATTTTAGTTTATTTTATTTTATTTTTTATTTTAGGTTTATCTTTATTTTTTAGTTTAATTTATTTATTTTATTTAGGTTTTATTTTGGTTTATTTTTTAAGTTTTGATTTAGGTTTAGATTTATTTTGAAGATTAGTTATATTTTTATTTTATTTTTATTTTAAGGTTTAGGTTTAGGTTTTTATTTTTATTTTTATTTTTTTGGTTTAAGTTTTAGGTTTATTTTATTTTAGGTTCAATTTAGGTTTTAGGTTTATTTATTTTTTAGGTTTATTATATTTTGTTTAGTAGTTTATTTTATTTTAGTTTTATATTTAGGTTTTATTTTTAGTTTGTTTTAGGTTTATTTTTTTTAGTTTATTTTATTATATTTAGTTTAGGTTTAGGTGTAAGTTATGTTTATTTTAGGTTTAGGTTTAGGTTTTATTTATTTTAATTTAGTTTATTTTAGCTTAGGTTTAGGTTTATTTTATTTTTATTTAAGGTTTATGTTCTTTTTTTAGTTTAGGATTTACGTTTTATTTTTTATTTATTTTAGTTTTAATTATTTTATTTAGGTTTATTTTATTTTATTTTAGGTTTAGTTTTATTATATTTAGGTTTTATTTTAGTTTAGTTTAGGTTTTATTTATTTTATTTCATTTTAGTTTTTTTTTATTTTATTTTCATTTAAGTTTAGGTTTAGGTTTAGTTTACATTTTAGTTTATGTTTTTTTTTTTAAATTTTATTTGATTATTTTATTTTAGTTTAGGTTTTATTTTATTTTATTTTAGGTTTTATTTAGTTTTGGTTTAGTTTAGCTGGGTATGATTTAAGGTTAGTTTAGGGTTTAGGATTTAGGGTTTAGGGTTTGGGGTTTAGGGATCAGGGTTTAAGATTTAGGGTTTAGGGTTTTTAGGGTTTGGGATTTAGGGTTTATGGTTTAAGGATTAAGGTTATAGGGTTTAGGGTTTAGGGTTTAGGGTTTTTAGTGTTTAGGGTTTAGAGTTTAGGGTTTAGGGTTTAGTTTAGTTTAGTTTTAGTTTAGAACAAATGATTCAACATTTCTTCTTTAATTCATCAACCAAGTAACACAATTTTCTAAGACATGCGACATAGATAAAAATGTGCACGCATAGAGCAAATCAAAAACCCTAGATAACTAGAACCATCGTTTTTATAAAGAGAGTTCCATAGGAAGCAGATCAGATCAGCCATTTTTTAGTTTCTTTAGTTCCCATCAAAACCACCCCGGCCACTCGAGTAGCGGGAGCCACCATCATATCCCCAATCTCTCCCTCTGCCATCACCACGGTAATAACCTCTATCACTCCTCCAGCATTCATAACCACCACTGCTCTGACCACCACCTCCACATCCACCATCACCTCCAGATCCCCCACCACCACTGCGATAACCGCCGCCTTCGCCTTATCCTCCACCACCAGATCAAGGCTAAACCTGGTTGACAGTGATGTTCTTATCATCAAGGTTCTGCCCATTCTTGGGGTTTAGGTTTAGGTTTAGGTTTATTAGGTTTTAGGGTTTAGGTTTATTTTTTAAGTTATTTAGTTACTTTAGGTTTAGGTTTAGGGTTTGAGGTTTAGGGTGTGGTTTAGGTTTGTGGTGGGTTTAAGGTTGGGTTTATGCAGAGTTTTAGGGTTTAGGGTTAGTGGGGGTTTTGGGTGTAGGTTTAGGGTTTAGGATTTAGTGGATTTAGGGTTTTTTTTTAAATTAAGTAAACCGATATGTTTGGTTTATTTAGTATATTTATTTATTATTTATTTTATTTAGGTTTATTTTATTTTAATTTAGTTTAGTTTTTTATTATTTTAGTTTAGGTTTTATTTTAGTTTATTTTTTTTTTAGGTTTATGTTTCATTTAGTTGAGTTTTATTTTTATTTTATTTTTAGGTTTAGGTTTAAGATTTTATTTTATTTTTAGTTTAGGTTTTAGAATTTAATTTTAGGTATATTTTTGGTTTTATTTTTTTTAGTTTAAGTTTAGGATTATTTTAGTTTATTTTATTTTATTTAAATTTTTTTAGGTTTAGGTTTAGTTTATTTTAGGTTTAGGTTTTTATTTATTTTAGTTTATTTTAGCTAGTTTATGTTTATTTTATTTTGTTTATTCTATTTTATTTTAGGTTTAGGTTTTGTTTTAGTATGGGATTAGGTTTTATTTTATTTATTTTAGGTTTATTTTTTTAGGTTTAGGTCTTATTTAGTTTTTATTTGATTTTATTTTAAGTTTATTTTATTTATGTTTTAGGTTTAGTTTTTATTTTATTTAGGTTTTTGATTCTTAGGTTTATTTTATTTTTTAGTTTAGTTTAGGATTTTATTTATTTTATTTTAGTTTTAGGTTTAGGTTTAGGTTTTAATTTAGGTTTTTATTTTATTTTATTTTATTTTGATTAAGTTTTATTTATTTATTTGATTTTTAAGTTTAGGTTTTAGGTTTTTTGGGTTTAGGGTTTATGATTTTGGGCTTAGGGTTTAGGGTTTAACATTTGCTTTTTTAAGAAAACCCATAGAGGGGAGAATTTTATTGGCACAAAGAAAGGAGTACAAGTTCCTTAAGTGGGATAAATTCTCTTAATTATTGCTCAAAGAGCTACATTCGGCCCATAGAGAAAAATTCCACTATCTAATATAACAAAAGCAAGGAATTAAAAACCTAAGCTAAAGAAATAAAAGACCAAAAAATAATTAAGCAACAACATAGTAAACAGGAGGATCAGCCCAAGCCCACTAATAGAATTAGAAGTCTTTTGAGAATCCACATCTAGGATTTGAAACCAGTAAAGAACCTGTAAGAGAATCCGACAAGCAACTAGAAGATATAATTAGCATAGCTAGAGAAAATCATGCTTAAGCACATAATAAAGAGCAATATAAGAGAAAATTTCAAATAAGTCTCAGGCTCAATCACCTTCATTTTAAGGGGCAACCACAAATGTGAGCATCTAGACTTCAAAAGAAGGGTTATAGTCATATGGCTACCAAAAAAGATAATAGGAAATCATCCCACCATCATCACCCACTTACCGGATTAGGCACCGCCAAAGAGTGAAATTCAACAATTCTCTAGTACTGCGCCCAAGCAAATAAAAAAATAATGCCCACAAATCACCTAGCCGACTAAAGGCCACCAAGCCCAAAAGGAAGTAGCATTAACAAAACTACCACAATAGAAATGAAAGAGTAGCTACCACGATTTCAGCCAAAAAGCAAAGAAACCATGTATAGGAACCAAACCCACTTGTATCACCAGACAACCACAAGCAACAGCCCAAAACCAAAATAGCAACCTAAAACTAGCACCAATAAACTAGCAATTCCAAACCAAATCAAAGAACAAGACCAACACTAATAGCAGCCACCAGTCTAACTCAAATAGCAAAGGAAAGAAATAAAAAGGCAGTCGTGATACCTCCATCAGAGACAGAAAGAAAACCACAAGAAAATAGCACCACCATAGAGAGGAAAAAGAAACCATAAGGAGACCAAAGGGGCATCCAGAAAACACCAGAAAATCACCACCATGAGTAGCAGGGAAAACAAGCATGCCAACCCTACAAACCAAGAGGCAAGACATAAGAAACAAAGGGAGCTAGAGAAACCAAAAGGAGATCAAATCCTCAGCCAAAATAATAGATCAAGCCAACAGCACTCAAGGAAAAAATAACAACCACCCAATTGAGCAAACAACCAGAATCAGCAACCAACAAACAACCATCATAAGGCCAAAAACAAAACTAAGAAAAACCACCAAAAAGGTAACCCTACCAGCTAACAATAGTTTAGAAAGAAAACCAAAAAGAAAACCAACTAGACCAACCAACACAACCAACCAATCTAGCTAGCCCACAAACCCACCCAGCTAATTAATAAAGCAGTAGATGAGCCAACTCTGATAAGGAAATAGCCAGTCCAAAGAGGAGGCAAACCCAACACAAAAAATGGTAGGCATAGTGACAAACCAATAGGAAGCCACCAAAAACAACCAAGAAACAAATGGTAATCACCCAACCAGTCAAAAATCAACAGCCTGGGAGGACCACCCAACACCAACCAGTGGAAAGAAAAATAGACCAAGGCCCCTTCCAAACTCTAGGGATAAAAAAAACCAGTACCAAAGAGAAAATAGGTTATTAATGACCACCAATTAGCACCCTTCCAGCCACAAGGTAAAGGAAGAAACCAATAAATAAAAGTGAAAAGATCAATAGTAGCCATCAAATAATAGCCACCCCAAGACAGCCAGATAAGGGGTAGTAGAAAAAAAGAGCACCCACCAGGCCCAAAACTAGTAGCAAAAAAACCTTCTTAAGTAAGGAAATAGCCAACCAAAAGCTAGAGGCAAAACTAGTACCAATTAAGAAAAGGAAAAAGCCAAAAGCAAGTAGAGGCATAACCTAAGAAGAGGCCACCACAAGTTCAAGGAAGCATTTGAAAAACTGTTGACATTCAGATCCCTAAATAAAATAATATGAGAACACCTCCAAACAGGTCGAATAGCTAGCCACCACCTCAAAGAAATCTTCCAAATATTACAGACAAACTAGAAGAGAGTGAACCAACTAGAAAATGCAGCAAAATGAAAATGCACACAGTAAAAAAAACATAGAAAACCTAAAAAACATAAAGCAAAATTAATTTCTAAGATAAGGTAATCCGGCCATCCAGACCAAGCCTCTCTCAATTGTCTAGGTAAATTAAGATGATCATAAAGAGTGAGATCATTTAATTTAGCACCTAGATTAGCTAGAAATCTACTGTGCATGTCCTTCATGCCAAATGTGAGAAATTTTAAAGCATACTTGAGAGAGAAGTGTTCTAGTATGATTAAGAAGATAGAATAAATCTGCATTCCCTATCTTAGTGGAAGTTAGCATCCCAATGAGTAAAAGAGTATCAACTTCAATCCTAATATTAAAGAAATCTTTTTGCAAACAAATGTCAATAGGTTTGTTTAGAGCCATTAATTCGGCATAGATAATATAATAAGCTTTAAGAGGATAAGCAAAAGTACAAATGACATTGCCTTCAAAATCCCTAATAGTGCCACCAAAATCAAATGTATTCTGAGAGACATAGCCATCTGTATTAATTTTAATAATATTATTATGAGGTTTTATCCAATATATAATCCTATCTTCTTTACAGAAGGTGATCTCAAGCTGGTAAAGACCCACTTTTTTGGCCACAAATTTGCAACCTCTAAAATGTGTGTTACTAATTAAATTAGCATTAAATAATGCATGATATTTTTCTTTGCTTCTAGCAATAATCCTTTTATGATTCATAGGAATACCATGATATTTAGCATCATTTCTATCCATCCATATAAACCAAATAAGCATAATGGTAATTAAAAATTTCATATGACCTATCACAATTTTGTGGAAATAGGCTTCAAGAAGTTAATATAAAGAAAGAAAGCCATGGAAATGGTTAGTATTAAAAAGATTATACCAAACCCATAATTTGGAGGAAATAACACCATTGACAAAAACATGGTTAACATTTTTGATATGAAAACAACAATAACATTTGGAAGGCAAATGAAATCCTTTATCCCAGAGCAAGGAATCAATAGGAATGAAGTTCTTCAGAATTCTCCAAGTAAGGATAGAATAAGAGATAAGGATGATATTATTCCAAAGTTTAATAAGTACATTAGAAGAATTATGAGCATCTCTAATATAATTTCAAGCCTTTTTAAGAATAAAATCACCTTTATAAGACAACTTAAAAATAATTTGATCAAGCTTGTTGGAAAGGATAGGAATATCATTAAATTTATCAAAAAGAGAGATCGGAATAAATTCACTAAGTTTACTATCATTCCACTTGTTATTAAGCCAAAAAGAGTTAACTTTAGTAGCAGTAGTAGAATGGGCAGATAAAAAATAATCAATAGAACCACCACCAATCCAGTTGTCTTGAAAAAAAAGAAGATCCTCAATTTATACCCTAAGATATCAAGGATTCAACCTCCCATTTAATGGAGCAAATACATTTCCAAACTAGGGAGTCACCAACTTTATAAGTACAGATTAGACGGTGCTTACCCTAACAGTATTTAGCTGTCATAAAATTATCCCAGAGGCTATCTTTTTTCTAAAATTCCACCAGAGTTTATGGGAGAAGGCAAGCTAGCTTCATAAAATAGGTTTGCATCCAAGTCCACCTTCACCCAAAGGACCACAACATTTATGCCAAGAAGTCCAATGCATCCTTTTAATTGAATTATTAGAGCCCCAGAAAAATTTATTAAGGAGACGATCAATTCTATTTAAATAGAATTAGTAGGGATAATGGTCTGAATAAGATATAAAGGCATCAAATTAAGAGTACTCTTAAGCAAAAGTAAGCCACTAAAAGAAAATAAGTGAAATCCCAAACCAAAATTTTATTAGAAATTTTTTGATAAGCTAGTCAAAAGATGGGATCTTTTGACCTTTGAAAAGAGGAGCACCCAGATATTTAATAAGGAGTTGGTGTTTAAAGTTAGTAATTCTCAAGATGTTATTAGTTTTATTATTAGAAAATTTAGAGGTGGTAATAAAGTAACTCTTGCTTTCATTAATTGAAAGACCACTTTCTATTTCAAAATTATTTAAAAATTTCTTAAGTCTTTGATATGATGAAAAGAAGAATTACAAAAGATAATGAAATCATCAAGAAAGCTATGATGAGAATAGATACCACTAAGAGTTCTAAAGTACATGTTAGGATTATTATTGAATAAATCATTTAAACTCCAAGAAAGGTATTCCATAACAATAATAAACAAAGAAGGGGACAAAGGATCTCCTTATCTCAATCCATGAAGAAGGAAAGAAGTCTAAAGCTTCACCATTAAGAAGAATAGAAAACCGCATTATTAATAAAAATTTTAATAAGGTTAATAAAATTAGTAGAGAAACCAAATAAATGTAGGCTATTTAAAAGGAAATCTCATGAGATATTATCAAAGGCTTTAGAAATATCTAATTTAAAAAGGATGTTACCACCTATAGTGGGAACATCGAAATCATGAATAAGCTCTTGAGCAAAAATAATTTTATCAGATATAAATCTCCCTCTAACAAAACCAATTTGTTTGAGAGAGATATTTTTTTGAAGTAAAGTACTAAGTCTATTGGCAAGAATTTTAGAAATCAATTTATTAAAGAAAGTGCAAAAAGTAATAGGTCTGAAATAACTCCAAGAATCTAAATTATCTTATTTATGTATAAGAATAATGGAAGTGCTTAAAAAATATTTAAGGAGAGGATTACCAACAAAGAAATTAACAATAGCATTGATTAAGTCATGCTTAATAATAGACCAAAAATTTTGAAAAAAATGAGTTGTATAACCCTCCTGACCATCAATCAATGTTCATGCTATTGAGAGCTTTACCAATCTCATCTTTAGTAGTAACCTAGTAATCCAATGATTATCATCATTGGTAATAATAGAGGGATCAAATATGAATTAGAAATAGCTTCATAAGTTTATTAAGCATATTCCTAAAGTGATTAATAATAAGATCTTTAATAACATTAATATCAGTGATCCACTCACCATTATCATTTTTAATTTTTGGATATAATTTAAAGCTCTCTTATTACAAAATATAGCATGAAAATACCTAGTATTATTGGCTCTATCAACAATATGTATACTAATAACATTTTTCCACCAATAGGTCTCTTCCATATTTTGATAATTAACAAGTTTATCTTTGCCTTCATTCAAATCCTTAAGCTTAGAAGAGTCAATCAAAATAGCATTTTGAACATCTCTAATCAAAAGTTCTATGCTTTTTATGTTAGCAAAAAGATTTATTAAAATAATGTTTGTTCCACCAAACTTGATTTTATTGGATCCTTTTAAGATTAAAACATAATCTATTCAAACCTCTAATCAAATTATCAGGGTGTAAAGGGGCAATCTAACTAATGGCCATGACTTTAAGAAAATCCAGATGCTGAATCCACTTATTTTGAAATCTTAAAGAGGGCGAGATGTTTAATATTTTAGACTTTTCTATAACAGAAACCAAAAGTGGGGCATGATCAGATAAAGTTCTACTAAAATGGTCAACAAAGGTAAGAGGCCGTTGATTAATCCAATGAGAGTTGAAAAGAATTCTTTTTAAATGTTGCAAGAGCTTAGAGTTTTGCTAAGTATAATTAGAGCCTTTAAAACCAATGTCAATAAGATTGCAATCAAGAATTATATTAGAAAATTCTTCCATAGAATGAATATTAGGAGAGAAACCACCCCTTCTTTCTGAAGAATACTGAATAGTGTTGAAATCACGGCCAACCAAACCAAGGTTTGTTAACAGAAAGAGCAAAACTTCTCAAATTCTCCCAAAGAACATTTTGACCAGCTTTATTACAAGAAGCATAAATAAAAGAGCCTAGCACATAAGAGTCACCAAAAGAAATTTGAGTATTGACAACTTGTTGTAGATCATCTAAAATTAAAATATTTAAGAAGCTATTCCAAAAGCACCAAATTTTATTACTGATGTTAGAGAAAAAGTTACTAAAGCAAAGCATTCTAGCAACATGATTGATTTTATCAGCATGTATAAGAGGTTCAACAATAATAAGTAAAGAGATATTATTAATTCTGCAGAGATTTCTAAACTAAAATAAAAAACCTCTTTGAATTTGGAATTGGCCATAATAGGCATATTCGCATGTAAAGAAAGGTTGTCAGGAAAAACCATCTTTTTCAACATTATTAATACCTTTGTCATGGTTAGAATGAGAAGCAGAATCAGTAATTTTAGGAACATCAAAAGATTCCAAAGAATTCAACCTAATACCAACATTTAAGTTATTTTTAGGCATAAAAATAGTTTTATTAACTTTATAAGAAGCTAATTTAGACTTATGATCATTCAAAATTTTCTTTTTAAGATGCGGGTGAAGAACAAAACACTTAGAATTATCATGACCATGCATCTTGCAATGGGAACAGAAAACCAAAAAATTTTCTAATTTGGCCTTTTGTAAAAAACCAAACTTTTTAGATCCAATCCAGACCTCCTTAGGATGTTTTTAAGATATGTCAAGTTCAACCAATATATGAGCAACAGAGGGACAGGTTCTCAGTGGTCGCTGATCGATTTGGTAGCTGATCAAAAGAGCACCATAAATAAAAAACGGTGGGTAAATATAATAGATTTTTATATTTGGAAGAGCTAACCACTCAAGAACAATAGGTGATTCATCATTTATATAAAAAAGGAGAGACCACTTCAACAAATGCATTTGATAGTTAAAGACAAAAATAAGATCGATGCGAGAAAACCATTGAATAATCCAAATCATTCATAAGTTAAAGTAAAATATGGCTTAGATCGATCAAGCCAATAGAGAAAGCACCCAAAATTTTAAGGTAATGAAAACAAGATCGGATTATGTCCAAATTCGGCTAGCGCAAAATAAATTTTCCAACCAAAGTAAATTTCAAAGGTTTTGTAAGCTTTTCAACATCAAGATCCGAACACATGATCACTAGCATACCTTGAAAAAAAAGTCAAAATCATATTCACAGAGTCATAAGAGGTAGAGCTCTTACTAGAAAGTGAATACTTAAAGGATTTAATAGTAGGAATGGCACTGGGTTCAAGAATCCCCAAATAATTAGATGCCTTAACTGGATCATCCGAATTGGGAGATGTAATCTATGGGTTCAAGGTCACCGTAGCCATATTTAGAAGAGACACATTATGTGAGTGGCCGAGATTCAAAAGGCTCTTGAAAATGGTCTAGAATGATGAAGGATCCAATAAAAACATGAGACGGGATAATCGATGAAGGGGAAAATGAAATACATAGCAATGGGGAGAACTAAGGTTTAGCTAAGGTTTAATTTATTTTATTTTAGTTAATTTTATATTTTTTAATTTTATTTTTTTAGCTTTAGGTTTAGCCAGTTAGTTTAGGTTGATTTTAGGCTTTAGGGTTTTGGGGTTTAGGTTTATGGTTAGGGACAGATTGGGATTAGGGTTTCAGTTGTTGCAGGCTTTAGGTTTGTGGTTTTGGGTTTAATAGGGTTTAGGTTAGGTTAGGGTAGGGATAGTTTAGGTTGTATGTTTAGGTTCAATGATTTAAGGTTTAGGATTTAGTGTTTAGTATAGGGTTAAGTGCTTAGAGAATTATATAAACCAAGAAGTTTTGGTTATTTAGTTTATTTATTTATTTTAAACATTTTATTTAGATTTATTTTAATTTTATTTAGTTTATTTTATTTATTTGTTTATTTATTTTAGTTTAGGTTTTTTATTTTAGTTTATTTTTAAGGTTTAGGTTTACGTATAAGTTTATTTTTTATTTTATTTTATTTTATTTTATTTTTTTAGTTTAGGATTTATTTTATATTTTTAGGCTTAAGTTTAGGTTTATATTTTTTTTTTAGGTTTAAGTTTTAGGTTTTATTTTTAGGTTTATTTTAAATTTATTTTTTAGTTTAGGTTTAGTTTATTTTTACTTTTTTATTTTATTTAGTTTGGGTTTAAGTTTAAGTTTAGGTTTAGGTTTCATTTATTTTTTAGTTTAAGTTTAGGACAATTTATTTTGTTTAGGTTTTTTTTTTTTAAAGGTTTAGGTTTTATTTTTTATTTATTTTATGAATTTTACTTAGGTTTAGGTTTTATTTTATTTTATTTTAGGTTTATTTTATTTTAATTTTACATTTAGTATAACTTTTTAGGTTTTTTATTTTGGTTTATTTTATTTTCCTTAGTTTCCATTTATTTTATTTTAGTTAATTTTATTTTAATTTTATTTTAATTTTATTTTAGTTTAGCTAGTTTAAGGTTTAGGTTTATTTTGGGCCTGGGTTTTAGTGTTTAGGGTTAGCATAGGGATTTGGGTTAGATTAGGGTTTCTGTTGTGGCAGTTTAGGGTTTATGGTTTTTGCCTGGTTTAGGGTTTGTGGTTGTGTTAGGTTTGAGGGTTTAGAGGTATGTTTAGGGTTTGATTTGGTAAGGATTTAGTGTTTAGGTAGGTTAAGTGCTTAGACTTTTTTTTTTAATTATATAAACCAGAAGTTTAGGTTTATTTAGTTTATTTTAAACATTTATTTAGATTTATTTAATTTATTTAGTTTATTTTATTTATTTATGTTTATTTATTTTAGTTTCGGTTTTTTATTTTAGTTTATTTTTAAGGTTTAGGTTTACGTATAGGTTTATTTTTTATTTTATTTTATTTTATTTTATTTTTTTAGTTTAGGTTTTATTTTTTTATTTTTAAGCTTAAGTTTAGGTTTATATTTTGTTTTTTTAGGTTTAAGTTTTAGGTTTTTATTTTAGGTTTATTTTAAAATTTTATTTTTTAGTTTAGGTTTAGCTTTATTTTTACTTTATTTTATTTTATTTAGTTTGGGTTTAAGTTTAGGTTTAGGTTTATTTTTTATTTATTTTAGTTTAAGTTTAGGTCAATTTTATTTTTGTTTAGGTTTATTTTAATGGTTTAGGTTTTATTTTTTATTTATTTTTATGTTTTTTTAACTTTATTGTTTAGGTTTAGGTTTTTATTTTATTTTATTTTAGGTTTATTTTATTTTAATTTTACATTTAGGTATTATTTTATTTAGGTTTTTTATTTTTATGTTTATTTTATTTCTTATTTAGTTTAAGTTTCATTTATTTTATTTTAGTTAATTTTATATTTTAATTTTTTTATTTTAATTTTATTTTAGTAGGTTTAGATTTTAGTTTTATGTTTTTATTTTATTTTATTATTTAGGTTAAACTTTTTTTTTTATTTATTTTATTTTAGGTTTTAATTTTATTTTATGTTTTGGTTTCTTTTTTTTAGATTTTGTGGGTTTAGTTTTAGAGTTTAGGTTTAAAGTTTAGGGTTTTGTTTTTTTAGGTTTTATTTATTTTAGTTTAGTTTATTTGTGTTTATTTTATGTTTATTTTATTTGTTTTATTTTAATTTTAAGTTTTTTAATTTTAGTTTAGTTTAATTTTTATTTTTTTTTAAGTTTTATTTTAGGTTTATTTATAGTTTAGTTATTATTTAATTATTATTTTATTTTATTTTAAGAATATTTTTTTATTTTAAATTTTGTTTTTTATTATATTTAGATTTTATTTAGGTTTATTTTATTTTTATTTTTTAGGTGATTTATTTTAATTTAATTAGTTTTATTTTTTATTTTATTTTATTTTTAAGCTTTAGTTTAAGTTTAGTTTAAGTTTAGTAAGTTTTATTTTATTTAGGTTTAAGTTTAATTTATTTTATTTTTACATTTTATCTGATTTAGTTTAAGTTTTAGGTTTTTTAGGTTTTGGGTTTAGTTTTTAGGTTTGGTTTTTATAGGGTAGTCTAGTTTTATGGTTTAGGTTTTTAGGTTTAGGGTACCTGATCTTTTGCTATAGTTATAGTTTTTAGGGTCAGTGTGGCTGGCCTGGGTTTATCATCAGTTTATCAGATTTTTAGTTATTATTTAGGCTTTATGGTTTTGTGTACAGGGTCAGTTTAGTATGGCCTATTGCTAGGTCATGACAAGGTTGGGTCAGGTCATAGGTCAGGGTTGGGTAGGATTTGATTTAGTGTAGGGCCTGTGGGTCAATTTACATTTTATTTTTTTTAGGGCCTAGGGTTGCAGGTAGTTTAGTTTATTTAGTATTTAGTTTTATAGTTTAGTTTAGTGGTTTTTTTTTAAATAGATAAAATGTAGGTAGGGTCATTTATTTGTTTTAATTTATTTTATTCTTTGTTTATTTTATTTTACTAGTTTAGTTTATTTATTAGGTATTTTATCTTTCTTAGTTTTATCTTATTTTATCTTTAGGCTCAAGTTTATGCTTATTTTATTTATTTTGTTTTTTATTTTATTTAAGTTTAGGTTTTATCTTTCTAGTTTAGGTTTATTTTCTTAGGTTTTAAGTTTTTATTTTATTTTTTTAAGTTTAGTTTATTATTATTTATCTTATTTAGTAGGTTTTAATTTATTTATTAGGTTTTATTTAGTTATTTATTTTTAGGGTAGGTTTCAGGCTCAGTGATCATTTTTAGGGCCTTTTATTTAGGGTCTTTTTGGGAGTGGGAGTCAGTCTGGTGGGTAGGGCCCAGTAGCTCAGTGGCCTAGTAGGTCTTTATCTTGACTAGGGCCTCTGGGGCCTGAGGCACATGGGCTCAGTAAGGATCAGGCCTTGGGCTCAGATCTTAGGCTCAGTTTAGGGTTTGGTTTAGATTTTAGTGAGGGTTAGCTTTAACTCATTTAGTTTGGCTCAGTGGCTGGTTTTAGGGTTTTTTAGGTAAGCCTCAGCTCAGGGGTTTATGATTTTAGTTAGTGTTATGGTTTATCATGGTTAGTTTAGATTGGGTTAGTTTTGGGGTTAGGGTTTGGATTTAGTGTAAGTTTAGGTTTAAGGTATTCATATTTAGGGCTCAGGTTTGGTAAGGCCAGTAGGGCACAGGATTTGGGTTTTAGTTTAGGGTAGATAGTAGGGCCTAGGGTAGATTTCTTAAAAAAAAAAAGAAAGAAACCACCAAGTTTAAGTTTGTTTATTATATCTTTATTTGTGATTATTTTACCATTTATTTTAGTTTATTTATTTGTTTATTAATCTAGTTTTTATCTTAGTTTATTTTAGTTTAGTAGGTATGTTTTATTTAGTTATTTTATTTATTTTAGGTTTATATTTTATTTTATTTTTTATAGGTTTTATTTTACTTTTTAGTTTTTTAGGTCTTTATTTTATTTTATTTATTTTAGCTTTGTTTTTACATTATTTTAGTTTTGGTTTTAGGTTATTTATTAGTTTAGTTTTAGTTTATTTTATTTTATAGTAGTTTTTTTTTTTTAGTTTAGCTCAAGTATTTTATTTATTTTTAGGTTTATTTTAGGTTTATTATTTTAGGTTTTCTTAATTAGTTCTTAATTTATTTTTTTTTTATTTATCTTTAGGTTGGTTTTTTATTTTATGTTTTAAGTTTATTTTGTTATTTTAATTTATTTAGTTTATTTATTTATTTAGTTTTAGTTTTTATTTATTTTATTTTATTTTTATTTTCTTTAGGTCTTGGTTTAGGTTTATTTTAGTTTAGTTTTATTTTTTTTATTTTATTTAGGTTCAGTTTTTTTAATTTATTTGTTGGGTCTTTATTTAGCTCAGTTAGGTTTTAGGCTCAGGGCCCAGGTTATGGGCCTATTTTTTTAGGGTATGGCCTATTTTATGGCTCAGGGCCCAGGTCTGGCTCAGGGCCCAGCCCAGGGTCAGAGCATCAGATCTTTTGGTGTTTAGGGTCTGGATCCTTAAAGCCAGATCAAGTTGTGGCTTGGCCTCAGCCTCATAGGGGTTTAGGTAGTTAGGGTTGGTCCAAGTTTGCATCAGGGCCTAGTCTAGATAGATGTGTTGGCCTATATAGTATTCAGGCCCAGGCTCAGTTGGTCAGCCTAGGCCTTTAAGGCTCAGTTTATCTAAGTCTTGTGGCCTAGCCTAGGGCTCAGGTAGGGTCAGGTGTGGGCATATGGGGATTTTTATGGTAGGGTCAGGATATTGGTTTAGGGTAGTGTGGTTTTGTTAAAAAAAAGAAAGACAGTAAGTTTTTATTTTATTTTATATTTTTATTTAGGTTTATTTTTTATTTTTATTTTGTTTAGTTTATTTTTTTTGTTTATTTATTTTTGTTTAGGTTTTTTTATTTTAGTTTATTTTTTTAGGTTTAGGTAGGTTTTATGTTTATTTTTTTTAGTTTATTTATTTTTATTTTATTTTAGGTTTAAGTTTTATTTTTTATTTTAAGTTTAGGTTTAGGTTTTTTATTTTACTTTTTTAGTTTAGCTTTTAGTTTTATTTTTTAGGTTTATTTTAGGTTAAGATATTTTTTATTTTATTTTATTTTATTTATTTTTTTTAGTTTATTTTATTTTTAGGTTTTATTTTATTTTATTTTTGTTTAGTTTATTTTTTTGTTTAGGTTGGTTTATTTAATTCATTTAGTTAAGGTTTTATTTTTATTTATTTTAAGTTTTATTTTAGGTTTCTTGCTTTATGCTTTTATTTAGTTCATTTTTTATTTTATGTTTATGTTTTTATTTTAGGTTTATTTTATTTTTAGTTTATTTTGTTTTATTTATTTTATTTTACTTTACTATTATTTTTATTTTATTTTATTTTTTAATTTAGGTTTAGCCTAGTTTATAGGTTTACTAGGTTTTATTTTATCTTTATTTATTTTTTTAATTATTTAACATTTTATTTAGATCAGTTTTAAGCAGGCTCAGGGTAGGGCCAGGGCTCAGTGGTTCAGTTTAGGGTACAACCCAAGGCTCAGTATGGTAGTTTTTATTTATCTTACCTTTAGAGTAGGGTCAGTCAGTTGGTTAGGTTTGGGTATAGGGTCTGGGGTCAGCCCAGGATCATACAGGCCCAGGGCTCAGAGTTTAGTGGCTCCAGTATAAGATTTGATTTTATAGCTCAGTGGGCTCATGCCTAGGGTTTAAGGTTTTTTATTCTCAGTTTCCTCAGCTTTTGGGTCTTGGGTTAGGTCAAGTTTAGGTCAAGGCCCAGGGTTCAAATTTCTTTAGGTTTGTGCCTAGTTTAGGTTAGTTTTTTTTGGTTTATATAGGATTTTATTTAGGGTTTGTGGTTGGGTTAGTTTGGTTTAGGGTTTGTGGTTTAGTGGGTTTTAGTTTGTGGTTTAAAGTTTGTGGTTTAGTTTTCAGGGTTTAGGTTTAGTTTGGGCTAGGGTTTAGGATATAATGTTTTGGGTTTTAGGTTGGGTTTTTTGTTTTAAAAAAATTAAAGAATCACCAGTTTAAGTTTATTTTACTTTATTTATTTTATTTAGGTTTATTTTTATTTTTATTTAGTTTAGTTTATTTATTTTATGTTTATTTATTTTAGTTTAGAATTTTATTTTAATTTATTTTTTAGTTTAGTTTAGTTTAGTTTATTCTTTTAGTTTAGTTTTATTTTATTACATTTTTAAGTTTAAGTTTTATTTTTTCATTTTAGGTTTAGGTTTAGTTTTATTTTACTCTTTTAGGTTTATATTTTAGGTTTTTTAGGTTTAGGTTTATTTTATTTTATTTAGTTTTACCTGTTTAGGGTTTAGTTTTATTTATTTTAGTTTAGTTTATTTTAGTTTAGGTTTAACTTATTTTATTTTGTTTTAGGTTTAGGTTTTTTTTAAGTTTAGGGTTTAAGTTTTATTTTATTTATTTTAGGTTTATTGCTTAGTTTAGGTTTTTATTTAGTTCTTATTTTATTTTACTTTAGGATCATTTTTAATTTTGTGTTTATGCTTTATTTTATGTTTATTTTATTTTTAGTTTAGTTTAGGTTTTATTTATTTTATTTTAGTTTTTATTTTTATTTTATTTTATTTTAATATTTAGGTCTAGGGTTTAAGTTTAAGTTTCAAATTTAGGGTTTTTATTTTTTTTTGTTTTATTTAGGTTTGTTTTTTAATTTATTTAATTTACTGTTGGTTATTTAGTTTAGTTTAGGTTTAGGTTTTTGTGGTTTAGGTTTATAGGGTTCAAATACAGGATTTTTTTTTGGGAAACCCCATATAGGGGGAAATTTTATTGCAACAAAAAGAGGGTTACAAGATCCTTAAGAGGGGATAAGCTCCACAACTACTGCTCAAAGAGCTACAATCAGCATAGAGAGTAAATCCCCTATCTAAGTACAACCAAAAGCAAAATAAAAGAGTAAAGGAAAGCAAAAGATACAAATTGATTAACATAGATAAGCCAATGAATAGATCCGGGCCAAAGCTCTTCATGATGAGAGAATGCATGACACTAGGGAGCAAACCTGCAAGAGAACAATAGAAATGCACCTGCAAAATTGTAGAAAGATAGAAATTATAGCAGTTAAAGTAGTACAGACAAAATAAAAATTAAAAATAGCATAAACTGAGAAAGATTATAAGGAAGTGTGTGAGAAGGCTCAGGCTCAGTCACACTAAATTGGGGCAGATGCAAATATGAGCATCCAAACTTCAGCAGAAGGGTTACATCACAAGAGCTACTACCAAACAAAAAAGGAGTGAAATCATCATAGCCATCATTGCCAACAAACCTGTGGGAAGATAGCAACCATTTGTTAAAAGTCTTTTGAGCCTTAGTACCTACAAACCTAAACAAAGCCATAAACATATAGAAAAGGATACAACAAAGAGTAGAATGGGAAAGGGGATCCCATGCATAAATATCCTCAATATAGTCACCATCGCATGAGAATCCCAACACATATGAAAATGAACCATCTTTACCAGATCCACCTTATTTTTTACCAGAGCCAAGAGTTTAATTAGGCCTACATGAAAACCCACCACAGGAAAATAGCAGAAAAGGCCAGGCAGAGGAAAGAAGCAATATTCAACTAGTTGAAAAGCCTGCTGAAATCCAGCAAGGCAAATCAAATAGCATGCAATTAACTCCATCCTAAACATATGGGACATATATGAAACTTGCAGTCCTGGTATACAGCCCAGGAATATAGCCTAGAAAAAGGTACCCAATCAGAATAAGCAATGCAGATATTAACAACCACCTTGTTAATAATCATTGCAGAAGTTAATAACCAACAAGTGTAAAGCAAAATAGCATAACCCAAACCAAACAGGAAATGCAGAAGTCTAATAGAGCCAAGATGGGAATGCAAGAGACAGATAGGACCGAAGCCAGGTAATAAGCTCCTCCCCACCACAAATAATTCCAAATAAGGACAATCAGAGAGATAACCCCAGTAGCAGCTTGTTGGGTATAAAACCCGATAATCCAGTTCAGCCAACAACCAAGACTGCAAATAACAGCAAGCTGGCCATAAAACTACCCATTCAGAATAGATAATGCATAAGATAATATCCAAGCAGGTAATAGCATAATCACAGTGATCTGCACAAGTCTAACTGAAACAAGATGAAGAAAACAACAGTAGATTAAATGGACCACAAACATCAAGTGATCAGCTGCATCCCAGTTGGAAACAACAAAAATAATCAGAAAAACAACTTCCAACAAATAGCCAACAAGCTCAAAATCACCATCGACATAAGACCCAAAAAATCCATGCCAACAATTAAAATAGAATACAATTATTGCACCCACCATAAGATATGAGAGTAAAAAGAGAGGTACAACACATATACAAAGGGTTTGCATAGGTTTAGGTTTAGGGTTGTAGGTTTTGTGGTTGTAGGTTTAGGGTTTAGGTCAGGTTTATGGTTTAAGGTTTGGGTTTGGGGTAGATTTAGAGTTAGTTTAGGAGGTTGGGGGGAGGGGAGGGTTAGGGTTTGGGTAAAGCCCAGGGCCCAGGATTTAATGAGCCTCAGGTTTTAGTTGGGGTGGGTTTGAATTGGCCCAGTTCAGATAGATTGGAGGGCCTTTTCAGGACCCAGGGTCTGGTAGGTAGTCATAGTGGTTGGGTCAGTAGTGGCTCAGTAGGGCCCAGGGCCCAGGTCAATTAGGCTGCCGTTTTGGCCTTAGTGGTAAGATTAGGTCAGTGTCACCACTCTGGTTAGTCACGCCCAGGTAGCCCAGGCCTGGGTATCAGTGGAGGGCCAGTCAGTTAGCGTTTGGTTTTGATTTCCCAGTGGCAGGTCAGCCTGTTTGGGTTAGTTTTTGAGAGATCAGGTCAGTGTAGGAGTAGATAGCCCAGGCCCAGTGGTTTAAGTTTAGAGTTTAAGGTTTCAGCTTATTTAGTGGCCAATGCCTGTATTCAGGGCCTAGCATGTCAGTGGTTAAGTGGCTCAGGGTAGGACATGCTGTCCAGGTTTAGGGTTTGTTTTGTCTTAAAAAAACAAAAGAAAGTGGTTTAGTTTATTTTAGTTTTATTATATTTGTATTTTTAGATTATTATCTCATTTAGTTTATTTATTTTATCTATGTTTATTTATTTTAGTTTAGGTTTTCTTTTATTTTATTTAGGTTTAGGTTTAGGTTTTGTTTATTTTTTAGTTTTATATTTTATTTTATCTTTAAGTTTATTTTTTTATTTTAGGTTTAGATTTAGGTTTTATTTTACATCTTTTTAGGTCTTTAGTCTTTATTTTAGGTTTATTTTAAGCTCAGGTTTATTTTATTTTATATTTTATTTTAGTTTAGCTTTACGTTAGGTTTAGGTTTTTTTATTTTAGTTTAGTTTCTTTAGTTTAGATTTAGGTTTATTTTATTTTATTTTAGGTTTAGGTTTTTTTTTTAATGGTAAGTTTATTTTATTTATTTTATGTTTATTTTAGGTTTAGTTTAGGTATTTAGTTCTATTTAATTATTAGGTTGATTATTTTATGTAAGTTTATTTTTTAGGTTTATCTTTTTTTAGTTAGTTAGTTTTATATTTTGTTTAGTTTAATTTTATCTTTATTAATATTTTAGGGTTTAGGTTTAGGTTTTGTCTTATTATTATTTTTCTTGGTCTAGCCTTTAATATTTTATTGCAGGTTTTATTTAGTAGGCTCAGGTTTGGCCTTTTAGGTGGCCTGAGTGGTTTGGGCCTAGGGTTTAAGGTCAGGCCCAGGGTTCACATTAGGTGGGCCTGGGTTTATAGGCCCAGGTTAGGGCCTGATTAGGCTCAGGTAGGGCCTAGTTTAGGTTTCATTAGGTTTAGGTGGTAAGGGCCTAGGGCCTATGGGATCTAGTTTTGTCCGCATTTGTCATCAGTGGCCCAGTGTCAGATCAGGCCAGATCAGGGCCTAGCCCAGGGCCTGGGTCTCATGGCTCAGGTGGGATCAGTTTGGGCCTTGGTGTGAGGTCCAGATTTCAGGGTTAAATCTCACATTTCAGGAGTGGCTCATGAGTTAGGCTCAGTGGCTAGTTAATAGGTTTAGGGCTCAGGATTTAGTCAGGAGGGTTTAGGGCTCAGTTTAGGGTAGGCCTAGTGAGTTCAAGATCTTTAGGGTTGGTTTAGGTATTGGAGGTAGTGCTACAGTAGGGGTTAGTTTCAATGGTTTAGGATTACAGCTAGTGGTAGGGTTTATGTTTTGTCTTAAAACATCTTAAATAAACCCGGCAGTTTAGGATTAGTTAATTTATTTTATATTTTTATTTAGGTATTTTTTTATTTATATTTTAGTTTATTTATTTATTATTTTATTTATTTTATTTTTTACATTTTTATTTTACTTTATTTTTTTCCAAGTTTAGTTTAGGTTTAGGTTTATTTTTAGTTTATTTTATTTTCAATTTATTTTAGGTTTAGTTTTATTTTTTATTTTAGGTTTATAGGTTTTAATTTACTTTTTTTAGGTTTAAGTTTTAGGTTTTTATTTTTGGTTTATTTTTAGGTTTAGGTTTATTTTTAATTTAGTTTATTTTATTTAGTTTAGCTTTCGGTTTAGGTTTAGTTTATTTTAGGATTAGGTTTAGGTTTTAATTTAGTTTATTTACTAGTTTAAGTTTAGGTTTATTTATTTTTTATTTTAGTTTAGGTTTTTTTTTTAGTTTAGGGTTTAGGACTTATTATTTTTTATTTATTTTGGTTTTACTTTTAGGTCATCACTGTTTATGTTTTCTATTTAGTTCTTATTTTATTTTATTTTAGTGATCTTATTTTATTTAACATTTAAGTATTTTTAGGTTTTTTTTTTAATTTATTTTATGGATTTAGTAGGCCCAGGGTTTTAGGGTTTAGGCCTGGGAGTCTTGGGTAGTTTTGTGGATGGAGTTTTGGTAGGCCCAGTTTAAGGGCCCAGGCCCAGTAGTGGCTGGCTCAGCATCAGGATCTAGGTTGGGTCAGTTTTGATCAGCCTCATCAGCCTGCCAGATCAAGCTCCAGTGGCCCAGGCTTTAGGGTGGGTCAGGGCCTCAGGGTCAGCTAGTGGTTGTCCGGTGGCATCAGGATATAGTAGTGGTGGTTTTGGCTCATATAGTAGCCTGAGCCCAGGGCCCAGTGTCAGCCTAGGGTCAGGCCCAAATCAGTATCTGGGATAGTGTGGCTTTAGGCCCAGGGCCCAGGGTCAGGGCCCAGGGTGACCAGCATTTTGGGTATCTTTATGGCCCAGGCCTGTATAGTTGAGGTCGTGGGTTTTGTCTTTAAAAAAAATTAAAGAAACCCGATAGGTTTAAGTTTACTTATTTTATTTTATATTTTATTTAGGTTTTATTTTTTATTTCTTTATTTATTAGTTTATTTTTTTTTTGTTTATTTATTTTAGTGTTTTTTATTTTAGTTTATTTTTTTTAGTGTAGTTTATGTTTATTTTTTTTTAGTTTAGTTTTATTTTTATTTTATATTTTAGGTTTAAGTTTTATTTTATTTTAAGTAGGTTTAGGTTTTATTTTATTTTAGGTTTAGCTTTTAGTTTTTTTTATTTTAGGTTTATTTTAGGTTTATATTTTAGTTTATTTTATTTTATTTAATTTAGCTTTAGGTTTAGGTTTAGTTTATTTTTAGGTTTAGGTTTAGCTTTATTTATTTTTTTTGTTTAGTTTATTTTGTTTAGGTTTAGGTTTATTTTAATTTCTATTTTAGGTTAGGTTATTTTTTATTTATTTTAAGTTTATTTTTAGGTTTGCTTAGTTTATTTTTTATTCATTCATTTTATTTTATGTTTATTTTTAGGTTTATTTATTTAATTATTTATTTATTTGTCTTAGTAGTTATTATTTATTTTATTTATTTTAATCCAGTTAGGTTTAGTAGGTTTGTTATTTATTTTATTTATGTTTTTAATTTAACCCACATCTTATTTAGATCAGCCCAGTCTGTCAGCCCAGGCCCAGGGCCTGGGGCCCAGGGTAGAGGGCCCAGCCTCTTTAAACCCAAGGCCAGGGTATGGTCAGTTAGATCTTGTGGATCTCAGAGTCTCAGGTCAGGTAGGGCCTGGTAGTAGGGCTCAGTGTAGGTCTTAGGGCCTGGGGATGGCCCAGGATCGGCCATTAGGGCCCAGAGCCCACTCAGGGTTTGGCCTCAGTATTGGGACTCCAGAGGGTCTGAGCTCAGGGTAGCTCATGCCTTTGGGTGGGCCCATGGTTGGGGTCTGGGTTTGTGTGGTGCCCAGTTTAGTCAGGCCTGGCCTTGGGTCTGGTTTTGGCCTGCCTGGTTCAGGTAGTTTAGGGCTCAGTGGTCAAAGCCTTGGCCTGGGTAGGGCCCAGTTAGTGAGGGTTTTGGAAGGCTCATAGCCCAGGATTTAGAGTAGGGTAGTGGTTTGGTTCAGGGTCAGTAGGCCCAGGGCTCAGTGGCTCAGTGGTCAAGTAGGCTCAGAGGTTGTGGCCCAGGCTCAGTGTACAGGTAGCCTAGTTTAGGGAGGCTCAGGATACAAGTAGGGCCTAGGGTTTAGGGTTTTGTTTAAAAAAAAAAAAAACCACCAGGTTTAGTTTATTTACTTTATTTTATATTTATTTAGGTTTATTTTATTTTTATTTAGTTTAGTTTATTTATTTTATGTATTTATTTTAGTTTAGAATTTTATTTTAATTTATCTTTAGGTTTAGGTTAAGTTATTTTTTTTAGTTTAGTTTTATTTTATTATATTTTAAGTTTAAGTTTTATTTTTCTATTTTAGTTTAGGTTTAGGTTTTTATTTTATTTCTTTTTAGGTTTATATTTTAGGTTTTTGGTTTAGGTTTATTTTATTTTATTTATTTATTTAGGTTTAGTTTAGTTTTTTTTTTAGTTTAGGTTTTAGGTTTTATTTATTTTAGTTTAGTTTATTTTAGTTTAGGTTTAACTTTATTTTATTTTTGTTTTTTTAGGTTTTTAAGTTTAGGGTTTAAGTTTTATTTTTATTTATTTTAGGTTTATTGCTTAGGTTTAGGTTTTTATTTAGTTCTTATTTTATTTTACTTTAGGATCATTTTTAATTGTGTTTATGCTTTATTTTTATGTTTATTTTATTTTTTATTTTAGTTTAGGTTTTATTTATTTTATTTTAGTTTAGTTTTATTTTTTTTATTTTATTTTAATATTTAGGTAGGTTTAAGTTTAAGCAGTTTAGGTTTTTATTTTTTTGTTTTATTTAGGTTTAGGTTTTTTAATTTATTTAATTTGTTGGTTTTATTTAGTTTAGGTTTAGGTTTTTAGGTTTTGTGTTGGGGTTTGTTTTTTCTGGATTTTTTTTTTGGGAAACCCCATATAGGGGGAAATTTTATTGCAACAAAAAGAGGGTTACAAGGTCCTTAAGAGGGGATAAGCTAACCATCGCTCAAAGAGCTACAATCAAAGATAGAGAGAGTAAATCCCATCTAAGTACAACCAAAAGCAAAATAAAAGAGTAAAGGAAAGCAAAAGATACAAATTGATTAACATAGATAAGCCAATGAATAGATCGGGCCAAAGCTCTTAGATGAGAGAATGCATGACACTAGGGAGCAAACCAAGAGAACAATAGAAATGCACCCGCAAAAATTGTAGAAAGATAGAAATTATAGGCTTAAAGTAGTACAAAAATAAAAAATTAAAAATAAGATAAACTGAGAAAGATTATAAGAAGTGTGTGAGAAGGCTCGTGCTCACACACTAAATTGGTGATGCAAATATGAGCATCCAAACTAAGGGTTACATCACAAGAGCTACTACCAAACCAAAAAGGAGTGAAATCATCATAGCCATCATTGCCAACAAACCTGTGGGAAGATAGCAACCATTTGTTGAAAGTCTTTTGAGCCTTAGTACCTACAAACCTAAACAAAGCCATAAACATAATAGAAAAGGATACAACAAAGAGTAGAATGGGAAAGGGGATCCCATGAGTAAATATCCTCAATATAGTCACCATCGATGAGAATCCCAACACATATGAAAATGAACCATCTTTACCGATCCACCTTATTTTTTACTGAGCCAAGAGTTTAATTAGGCCTACATGAAAACCCACCACAGGAAAATAGCAGAAAAGGCCAGGCAGAGGAAAGAAGCAATATTCAACTAGTTGAAAAGCCTGCTGAAATCCAGCAAGGCAAATCAAATAGCATGCAATTAACTCCATCCTAAACATATGGGACATATATGAAACTTCCGTATACCCGTGAATATAGCCTAGAAAGGTACCCAATCGTAGCAATGCGATATTAACAACCACCTTGTTAATAATCATTGCGGTTAATAACCAACAAGTGTAAAGCAAAATAGCATAACCCAAACCAAACAGGAAATGCAGAAGTCTAATAGTGCCAAGATGGGAATGCAGCAGACATGGATTTAAGCCATAGGTAATAAGCTCCTCCCTACCACAAATAATTCCAAATAAGGACAATCAGAGAGATAACCCCAGTAGCAGCTTGTTGGGTATAAAACCCGATAATCCAGCCAAACAACAACCAAGATCGCAAATAATGAGCCCATAAAACTACCCATTTAGAATAGATAATGCATAAGATAATATCCAAGCAGGTAATAGCATAATCACAGTGATCTGCACAAGTCTAACTGAAACAAGATGAAGAAAACAACAGTAGATTAAATGGACCACAAACAAAAATGTGATCGTACATCCCGGTTGGAAACAACAAAATAATCGAAAAAACAACTTCCAACAAATAGCCAACAAGCTCAAAATTCGACCCTGGACATAAGACCCAAAATCCAACAACCAACAATTAAAATAGCAATACAATTATTGCACCCACCATAAGATATGAGTAAAAAGAGAGGTACAACACATATACAAAAGGGTTTGGGGCATAGGGTTTAGGGTTTAGGGTTGTAGGTTTTAGGGTTGTAGGTTTAGGGTTTAGGGTTGTAGGTTTATGGTTTAAGGTTTAGGGTTTGGGGTTTAGATTTAGGGTTTAGTTTTTAAGGTTTTAGGGTTTAGTGTTTTGGGGTTTAGGGTTTAGGGTTAGGGTTTAGGGTTTAAAGTTTAGGGTTTAGGATTTAATGTTTAGGCTTTAGGGTTTTAGGTTTTTGGGGTTTAGGGTTTTGGATTAGCTTAAGGTTTAGGGTTAGATTAGGATTTAGGCAGTTTAGGCTTTAGGCTTTAGGACTTAGGGTTTTTGGTTTTTTAGGTTCAGGGTTAGTTTAGGGTTTTGGGTTTAGGGTTAGTTTAGGGTTTTGGGTTTTTAGTGTTTAGGGTTTAGGGTTTAGGGTTAATTTAGGCTTTAAGGTTCAAGGTTTTAGCTTTAGTTTAGTATTTAGTTAGTATTACGATTTATAGTTTAGTTCTGATTTAGGTTGAGTTTAAGTTTAGTGTTTAGGTTTAGTTTAGTGATTTAGTGTTTTGGGTTTTTAGCATTTAGGGTTTAGGGTTTAGGGTTAGTTTAGGCTTTAAGGTTCAAGGTTTTAGGCTTTAGGATTTAGAGTTTAGGATTTAGGGTTAGTGTTAGGGTTTAGGGTTTAGGGTTTATAGTTTAGGGTTTAGGGTTTAGGGTTTACGATTTAGTGTTTAGTGTTTAGGGCTTATGGTTTAGGGTTTAATGTTTAGGGTTTAGGGTTGTAGGTTTAGGGTATAAGGTTTAGGGTTAGTTTTAGGGTTTAGGGTTTAGGGTTTAGGTGTTTTGTCTTAAAAAAATAAAAGAAATTGGTAGGTTTTAGTTTATTTAGTTTATTTTATATTTGTATTTTAGATTTATTTTATCTTTATTTAGTTTAGTTTATTTATTTTATGTTTATTTATTTTAGTTTAGGTTTTTTTTAGTTTATTTTTTAGGTTTAGGTTTAGGTTTTTGTTTATTTTTTTAGTTTCATTTTATTTTTATTTTATTTTAAGGTTTAAGTTTTATTTTTTTATTTTTAGGTTTAGATTTAGGTTTTTATTTTACATTTTTTAGGTTTAGGTTTTAGTCTTTTTATTTTAGGTTTATTTTTAAGTTTAGGTTTATTTTCAGTTTTTTATATTTTATTTAGTTTAGCTTTACGTTTAGGTTTAGGTTTTATTTATTTTAGTTTAGTTTCTTTTAGTTTAGATTTAGGTTTATTTTATTTTTATTTTAGGTTTAGGTTTTTTTTTAGTTTATGGTTTAAGTTTTATTTTTTATTTATTTTTATGTTTTATTTTTAGGTTTATTGCTTAGGTTTAGGTTTTTATTTAGTTCTTATTTAATTTTATTTTAGGTTGATTTTTTTATTTTATGTTTAAGTTTTATTTTTAGGTTTATTTTATTTTTTAGTTTAGTTTAGGTTTTTATTTATTTTGTTTTAGTTTAATTTTTTTTTTTTTTTAATTTTATTTTTAAGTTTAGGTTTAGGTTTAGGTTTTTGTTTAAGTTTTTATTATTTTATTTTTTTTTTGGTTTAGCTTTTTTCATTTATTTTATTTGTAGGTTTTATTTAGTTTAGGTTTAGGTTTTTGGGTTTTTAGGGCTTAGGGTTTAGAGTTTGGGGTTTTGGGTTTAGGGTTTAAGGTTGTAGGTTTTAGGGTTGTACATTTTATGGTTTAGGGTTTAGGGTTTAGGGTTTAGGGTTTTAGGGTTTAGGGTTTAAGGATTAGGGTTGTATGTTTAGGGTTTAGTTTTTAGGGTTTTAAGGTTTAATATTTTAGGGTTTTGGGTTTTGAGTTAAGGTTTAGGGTTTAAGGTTTAGGGTTTAGTGTTTAGGATTTAGGGTTTTGGGTTTTTAAGGTTCAGGGTTTTGGGTTAGCTTAGGGTTTAGGGTTAGATTAGGGTTTAGGGATTAGGGTTTAGGCTTTAGGCTTTAGGGTTTTGGGTTTTCATGGTTTAGGGTTTAGGGATTAGGGTTAGTTTAGGGTTTAAGGTTCAAGGTTTTAGGTTTTAGCATTTAGGGTTTAAATTTTACATTTTGTGTTAGGGTTTATGGTTTAGGGTTTAGGGTTTAGGGTTTAGGGTTAATTTAGGTTTTAGGGTTTAGGATTTAGTGTTGAGGGTTTAGGGTTTAGGGTTTAGGGTTTAGGGTTTAAGGTCTAGGGTTAAGATTTTTTTAGGGTTTAGGGTTTAAGGTTTAGGTTTGGAGGTTTAGGGTATAGTGTTTTGGGTTAGTTTGACTTATGGTTTAGGATATAGTGTTTAGGGTTTAGGGTTTATGTTTTTTTTTAAAAACATTTTAAACAGAATTTATTTTATATTTTATTTAGGTATATTTTTTATTTATATTTAGTTTTATTTATTTATTTTATGTTTATTTATTTTTATTTACATTTTTTATTTTAGTTTATTTTTTCCAAGTTTAGGTTTAGGTTTAGGTTTATTTTTTTAGTTTATTTTTATTTTCAATTTATTTTTAGGTTTAGGTTTTATTTTTTATTTTTAGGTTTAGGTTTAGGTTTTTAATTTACTTTTTTAGGTTTAAGTTTTAGGTTTTTATTTTTGGTTTATTTTTAGGTTTAGGTTTATTTTTAATTTAATTTATTTTATTTAGTTTAGCTTTTGGTTTAGGTTTAGTTTATTTTAGGATTAGGTTTAGGTTTTATTTTAGTTTAGTTTACTTTAGTTTAGGTTTAGGTTTATTTTATTTTTATTTTAGGTTTAGGTTTTTTTTTAGTTTAGGGTTTAGGACTTATTATTTTATTTATTTTTAGGTTTTACTTTTAGGTCTATCACTTATGTTTATGTTTTTATTTAGTTCTTATTTTATTTTATTTTAGGGTGATCTTATTTTTATTTAACATTTAAGTTTTATTTTTAGGTTTAGGTTTTTTAATTTATTTTATTTGTTGGTTTTATTTAGTTTAGGTTTAGGTTTTTAGGGTTTAGGGTTTAGGGTTTGGGTCTTAGGGTTTAGTTTTTAGGGTTTTATGATTTAGTGTTTTATGGTTTAGGGTTTAGGGTTAGGGTTTAGGGTTTAGGTTTTAGGGTTTAGTGTTTAGGCATTAGGATTTTAGGTTTTTGGTGTTTAGGGTTTTGGATTAGCTTATTGTTTAAGGCTAGATTAAGTTTTAGGGTTTAGGCTTTAGGCTTTAGGGTTTTGGGTTTTTAGGGTTTTGGGTTAGTTTAGGGTTTAAGGTTCAAGGTTTTAGGCATTAGGGTTTAGTCTTTAGGATTTAGGGATAGTGTTAAGGTTTATGGTTTAGGGTTTATAGTTTAGGTTTTAGGGTTTAGGGTTTAGGGTTAGCTTAGGGTTTAAGGTTTAAGGTTTAGGGTTTGGGATTTAGTGTTTATGGTTTAGGGTTTAGGGTTTAGGGTTTAGGGTTTAGGGTTGTATGTTTAGGGTATAGGGTTTGGGTTATTTTTATGGTTTAGGGTTTAGGATATAGTGTTTAGGGTTTAGGGTGTGGGTTTTTTGTTTTAAAAAAAAATTAAAGAAACTGATAGGTTTAAGTTTACTTATTTTATTTTATATTTTTATTTAGGTTTATTTTTTATTTTTATTTAGTTTAGTTTATTTTTTTTTGTTTATTTATTTTAGTGTAGGTTTTTTTATTTTAGTTTATTTTTTTAGGTTTAGGTGTAGGTTTATGTTTATTTTTTTTAGTTTAGTTTTATTTTTATTTTATTTTAGGTTTAAGTTTTATTTTTTATTTTTAAGTTTAGGTTTAGGTTTTTATTTTACTTTTTTTAGGTTTAGCTTTTAGTTTTTTATTTTAGGTTTATTTTTAGGTTAAGGTATATTTTTAGTTTATTTTATTTTATTTAATTTAGCTTTAGGTTTAGGTTTAGTTTATTTTAGGTTTAGGTTTAGGCTTTATTTATTTTTGTTTAGTTTATTTTTGTTTAGGTTTAGGTTTATTTAATTTCTATTTTAGGTTAAGGTTTTATTTTTTATTTATTTTTAAGTTTTATTTTTAGGTTTCTTGCTTAGGTTTATGCTTTTATTTAGTTCATTTTTTATTTTATGTTTATGTTTTATTTTTAAGTTTATTTTATTTTTTAGTTTACTTTAGGGTTTTATTTATTTTGTTTTAGTTTAGTTATTATTTTTTATTTTATTTTATTTTTAATTTTAGGTTTAGGTTTAAGTTTAGGTTTAGGTTTTACTTTAGGTTTTTATTTTTTTATTTTATTTATGTTTAGGTTTTTTAATTTATTTAATTTGTATATTTTATTTAGATTAGGTTTAAGTTTTTAAGCTTGTAGGGTTTAGGGTTTAGGGTTTGGGGTTTAGGGTTTAGGGTTTAGGGTTGTAGCTTTTAGGGTTATAAATTTTAAGGTTTAGGGTTTATGGTTTAGGGTTTAGTTTTTGGGATTTTAGGGTTTAGTCTTGTAGGTTTGTAGGGTTAGGGTTTAGGGTTGTAGGTTTTAGGGTTTAGGGTTTAGTGTTTTAAGGTTTAGGGTTTTAGGGTTTGGGGTTTATGGTTTAGGGATTAGGGTTATAGGTTTAGGGTTTAGAGTTTACTTTTTAGGGTTTTAGGGCTTAGTATTTTAGGATTTAAGGTTTAGGGTTTGAGTTTAGGGTTTAGTGTTTATGCTTTAGGGTTTTGGGTTTATAGGTTTTGGTTTTGGGTTTTAGCTTAAGGTTTAGGGTTTAGGCTTTAGGCTTTAGGCTTTTGGGTTTTGGGTTTTAGGGTTTAAGGTTTATGGTTTAGGGTTAGTTTAGGGTTTAGGGTTCAAGTTTGGCTTTAGGGTTTAGGGTTTAGGATTTAGGGTTAGTGTTAGGGTTTTTGGTTTAAGGTTTATAGTTTAGGATTTAGAGTTTAGGGTTTAGGGTTTAGGGTTAGTTTAGGGTTTAGGTTTAGGTTTAGGGTTTAGGGTTTAGTGTTTAGTGTTTAGGGTTTAAAGTTTAGGGTTTAAGGTTGTAGGTTTAGGGTATAGGGTTTAGGTTTAGTTTTAGGGTTTAGGGTTTAGGATATAATGTTTAGGGTTTAGGGTTTAGGGTTTTTGTTTTAAAAAAATTAAAGAAATCACTAGGTTTAAGTTTATTTACTTTATTTTATATTTTTATTTAGGTTTATTTTTTATTTTTATTTAGTTTAGTTTATTTATTTTATGTTTATTTATTTTAGTTTAGAATTTTTATTTTAATTTATTTTTTTCAGGTTTAGGTTTAGGTTTAAGTTTATTTTTTTAGTTTAGTTTTATTTTTATTATATTTTTAAGTTTAAGTTTTATTTTTCTATTTTTAGGTTTAGGTTTAGGTTTTTATTTTACTTCTTTTAGGTTTATATTTTAGGTTTTTTTTAGGTTTAGGTTTATTTTATTTTATTTTGTTTAGCTTTAGGTTTAGGTTTAGTTTTTTTTAGGTTTAGGTTTAGGTTTTATTTATTTTAGTTTAGTTTATTTTAGTTTAGGTTTAACTTTATTTTATTTTTTTTTTTAGGTTTAGGTTTTTTAAGTTTAGGGTTTAAGTTTTATTTTTTATTTATTTTTAGGTTTATTGCTTAGGTTTAGGTTTTTATTTAGTTCTTATTTTATTTTACTTTAGGATCATTTTTTAATTTTGTGTTTATGCTTTATTTTTAAGTTTATTTTATTTTTTTAGTTTAGTTTAGGTTTTTATTTATTTTATTTTAGTTTAGTTTTTATTTTTTATTTTATTTTATTTTAATATTTAGGTCTAGGTTTAAGTTTAAGTTTAGGTTTTTATTTTTTTTGTTTTATTTAGGTTTAGGTTTTTTTAATTTATTTAATTTGTTGGTTTTATTTAGTTTAGGTTTAGGTTTTTAGGTTTTCAGGGTTTAGGGTTTAGGGTTTGGGCCATAGGGATTTTTTTTTTTGGGAAACCCCATATAGGGGGAAATTTTATTGCAACAAAAAGAGGGTTACAAGGTCCTTAAGAGGGGATAAGCTCCACAACTACTGCTCAAAGAGCTACAATCAGCATAGAGAGTAAATCCCTATCTAAGTACAACCAAAAGCAAAATAAAAGAGTAAAGGAAAGCAAAAGATACAAATTGATTAACATAGATAAGCCAATGAATGATGAATCACAAAGCTCTTGATGAGAGAATGCATGACACTAGGGAGCAAACGCAAGAGAACAATAGAAATGCACACAAAATTGTAGAGATAGAAATTATAGCAGTTAAAATGTACAAAATAAAATTAAAAATAGCATAAAGCGAGAAAGATTATAAAGTGTGTGAGAAGGCTGCTCAGTCACACTAAATTGGGGCAGACAAATATGAGCATCAAACTTGAAGGGTTACATCACAAGTGCTACTACCAAACAAAAAAGGAGTGAAATCATCATAGCCATCATTGCCAACAAACCTGTGGGAAGATAGCAACCATTTGTTAAAAGTCTTTTGAGCCTTAGTACCTACAAACCTAAACAAAGCCATAAACATAATAGAAAAGGATACAACAAAGAGTAGAATGGGAAAGGGGATCCCATGCAGAATAAATATCCTCAATATAGTCACCATCGCATGAGAATCCCAACACATATGAAAATGAACCATCTTTACCGGATCCACCTTATTTTTTTAGCCAAGAGTTTAATTAGGCCTACATGAAAACCAGAAAATAGCAAAAGGCGTGAGGAAAGAAGCAATATTCAACTAGTTGAAAAGCCTGAAATCCAAAGGCAAATCAAATAGCATAATTAACTCCATCCTAAACATATGGGACATATATGAAACTTTCTGGTATACGGCAGAATATAGCCAGAAAAAGGTACCCAATCGAATAAGCAATGCAGATATTAACAACCACCTTGTTAATAATCATTGCAGTTAATAACAACAAGCAAAATAGCATAACCCAAACCAAACAGGAAATGCAGAAGTCTAATAGAGCCAAGATGGGAATGTAGCAGATTAGATGGACTAGAAGCCATAGGTAATAAGCTCCTCCCCACCACAAATAATTCCAAATAAGGACAATCAGAGAGATAACCCCAGTAGCAGCTTGTTGGGTATAAAACCCGATAATCCATTCAACAACCAAGATACATAAGCAAGCTATAAAACTACCCATTCGAATAAATAATGCATAAGATAATATCAAGCGGTAATAGCATAATCACATTGATGCATGTCTACGAAACAAGATGAAGAAAACAACAGTAGATTAAATGGACCACAAAAATCAGGTGATCAGCTGCATCCCAGTTGGAAACAACAAAAATAATCAGAAAAACAACTTCCAACAAATAGCCAACAAGCTCAAAGTCAGCCTACTGGACATAAGACCCAAAAATCCAACACCCAACAATTAAAATAGCAATACAATTATTGCACCCACCATAAGATATGAGAGTAAAAAAGAGAGGTACAACACATATACAAAAGGGTTTGGGGCATAGGGTTTAGGGTTTAGGGTTGTAGGTTTTAGGGTTGTAGGTTTAGGGTTTAGGGTTGTAGGTTTGGTTTAGGTTTAGGGTTTGGGGTTTAGATTTAGGGTTTAGTTTTAAGGTTTTAGGGTTTAGTGTTTTGGGGTTTAGGGGTTTAGGGTTAGGGTTTAGGGTTTAAAGTTTAGGGTTTAAGTTAATGTTTAGCTTTAGGGTTTTAGGTTTTTTAGGGTTTAGGGTTTTTAAAGGTTTAGGTTATTAGGATTTAGGTTTCTTTAGGCTTTAGGACCCAGGTTTTAGTTTTAGGTTAGGGGTTTAGGTTTGGGTTTAGGTTAGTTTAGGGTTTTGGGTTTTTAGTGTTTAGGGTTTAGGGTTTAGGGTTAATTTAGGCTTTAAGGTTCAAGGTTTTTGGCTTTAGGGTTTAGTATTTAGGGTTAGTGTTACGATTTATGGTTTAGGGTTTACAGTTTAGGGTTCAGGGTTTAGGGTTTAGTGTTTAGGGTTTAGGGTTTAGGGTTAGTTTAGTGTTTTGGGTTTTTAGCATTTAGTTTAGGGTTTAGGGTTAGTTTAGGCTTTAAGGTTCAAGGTTTTAGGCTTTAGGATTTAGGTTTAGGATTTAGGTTAGTGTTAGGGTTTAGGAGGTTTATAGTTTAGGGGTTTAGGGTTTAAGGTTTTGATTTAGTGTTTAGTGTTTAGGGCTTATGGTTTAGGGTTTAATGTTTAGGGTTTAGGGTTGTAGGTTTAGGGTATAAGGTTTAGGGTTAGTTTTAGGGTTTAGGGTTTAGGATATAGTGTCTAGGGTTTAGGGTTTAGGTGTTTTGTCTTAAAAAAATAAAAGAAATTGGTAGGTTTTAGTTTATTTAGTTTATTTTATATTTGTATTTTAGATTTATTTTATCTTTATTTAGTTTAGTTTATTTATTTTATGTTTATTTATTTTAGTTTAGGATTTTTTTAGTTTATTTTTTAGGTTTAGGTTTAGGTTTTTGTTTATTTTTTAGGTTAGTTTTATTTTTATTTTATTTTAGGTTTAAGTTTTATTTTTTATTTTTTAGGTTTAGATTTAGGTTTTATTTTACATTTTAGGTTTAGGTTTTAGTCTTTTTTATTTTAGGTTTATTTTAAGTTTAGGTTTATTTTAGTTTTATATTTTATTTAGTTTAGCTTTAGTTTAGGTTTAGGTTTTATTTATTTTAGTTTAGTTTCTTTTTAGTTTAGATTTATTTTATTTTATTTTAGGTTTAGGTTTTTTTTTTAGTTTATGGTTTAAGTTTTATTTTTATTTATTTTATGTTTTATTTTTAGGTTTATTGCTTAGGTTTAGGTTTTATTTAGTTCTTATTTATTTTATTTTAGGTTGATTTTTTATTTTATGTTTAAGTTTATTTTAGGTTTATTTTATTTTTTAGTTTAGTTTAGGTTTTTATTTATTTTGTTTTAGTTTAATTTTATTTTTTTATTTAATTTTTTATTTAAGTTTAGGTTTAGGTTTAGGTTTTTAGTTTAAGTTTTATTATTTTATTTTTTTGGTTTAGTTTTAATTTATTTATTTATTTGTAGGTTTATTTAGTTTAGGTTTAGGTTTTTTTGGGTTTTAGAGCTTAGGGTTTAGAGTTTGGGGTTTGGGTTTAGGGTTTAAGGTTGTAGGTTTTAGGTTGTACATTTTATGGTTTTAGGGTTTAGGTTTAGGGTTTAGGTTTTTGGGTTTAGGGTTTAAGGATTAGGGTTAATATTTAGGGTTTAGTTTTAGTTTTAGGTTTAATTTTAGGGTTTAGGTTTTGAGTTAAGGTTTAGGGTTTAGGTTTAGGGTTTAGTGTTTAGGATTTAGGGTTTAGGTTTTAAATTAGGTTTTAGGTTAACAGGGTTTAAAGGTTAGGTGTTTAGGGATTAGGGTTTAAACTTTATTTAGGTTTTAGGTTTTATAGTTTAGGGTTTAGGATTAGGGTTAGTTTAGTTTAAGTTCAAGGTTTTAGGTTTTAGCATTTAGGTTTAAATTTTACATTTTGTGTTAGGTTTATGGTTTAGGTTTAGGTTTAGGGTTTAGGGTTAGGTTTAGGGTTTAGGATTGTTAGGGTTTAGGGTTTAGGGTTTAGGGTTTAGGGTTTAAGGTCTAGGGTTAAGATTTTTTTAGGGTTTAGGGTTTAAGGTTTAGGTTTGGAGGTTTAGGGTATAGTGTTTTGGGTTAGTTTTACGACTTATGGTTTAGGATATAGTGTTTAGGGTTTAGGGTTTATGTTTTTTTTTTTTTTATCAGGTTTAGGATTATTTAATTTATTTTATATTTTTTATTTAGGTATATTTTTATTTATATTTAGTTTTATTTATTTTTATGTTTATTTATTTTTATTTACATTTTATTTTAGTTTATTTTTCAGTTTAGGTTTAGGTTTAGGTTTATTTTTTTAGTTTATTTTATTTTAATTTATTTTTAGGTTTAGGTTTTATTTTTATTTTTAGGTTTAGGTTTAGGTTTTAATTTACTTTTTTAGGTTTAGGTTTTAGGTTTTATTTTGGTTTATTTTAGGTTTAGGTTTATTTTTAATTTAATTTATTTTATTTAGTTTAGCTTTGGTTTAGGTTTAGTTTATTTTAGGATTAGGTTTAGGTTTTATTTTAGTTTAGTTTACTTTAGTTTAGGTTTAGGTTTATTTTATTTTTATTTTAGGTTTAGGTTTTTTTTTAGTTTAGGGTTTAGGACTTATTATTTTATTTATTTTTAGGTTTTACTTTTAGGTCTATCACTTATGTTTATGTTTTTATTTAGTTCTTATTTTATTTTATTTTAGTTGATCTTATTTTTTTATTTAACATTTAAGTTTATTTTAGGTTTATTTTATTTATTTTATTTGTTAGTTTTATAGGGTTTAGGTTTAGGTTTAGTTTAGGGTTTAGGTTTTAGTTTAGGGTTTAGTTTTTGGGTTTTATGGTTTAGTTTTTATGGTTTAGGGTTTAGGGTTAGGGTTTAGGGTTTAGGTTTTAGGGTTTAGTGTTTAGCATTATTTAGGTTTTAGGTTTAGGGTTTGGATTAACTTTTGTTTAGGTAGATTAAGTTTAGGGTTTAGTGTTTAGGCTTTAGGGTTTTGGGTTTTTGGGGCTTAGGGTTTAATGTTAGCCTAGGGTTTTGGGTTAGATTAGGGTGTAGGGTTTAGGCTTGAGGGTTTAGGGTTTAGCATTTAGGGTTTGTTTAGGGTTTAAGGTTTTGCATTTTTAGGTTTTACTTTTAGGTTTATCACTTATGTTTATGTTTTTATTTTGTTCTTATTTTAATTTATTTTGGGTTGATCATATTTTTATTTGACATTTAAGTTTTATTTTTAAGTTTAATTTATTTTTTTAGTTTAGTTTAACTTTTAGGGTTTAAGGTTTAGGAGTTTAAGAGGTTTGGTTTAGGTTTAGAGTTTAGGTTTATTTTGGGGTTTATGGTTTAGGTTTAGGGTTTAGTTTAGGGTTAAGTTTAAGGTTTAGGGATGGTTAAGGTTTAGGGTCTAGGGTTTAGGGTTTAGTGTTTTAAGATTTAGGGTTTAGGTTAAGGTTTTAGGGTTTAGAGTTTAGTGTTTTACTTTAGGGTTTTAGTTTTAGCTTAGGGTTTAATATTCTAGGTTTTAGGTTAGATTAGGGGTTTACTTGAGTTTAGGGTTTTATTTAGGGTTGTTTAGGTTTAAGTTGATTTAATTTAGGGTTTAGATTTAGGTTAGTGTTGGTTTATAGTTTAGGTTTAGAGTTTAGGGTTTAGGATAGGTTAGGGTTTAGGTTTAGGTTTAGGATTTAGGATTTAGTATTTGGTTTAAGTTTAGGCTCAGTTAGTTTTAGGGTTTAGGTTAAGTTTTTTTAGGTTTAGGGTTTAGGTAGGGTTGTAGGTAGTAGGGTTTAGGGAATAGAATATAGAATTAGGGTTTAGGGTTTGGGTTTTAAAATTAAAAAGCAGAGCTTAGGTTTATTTGTTTATTTTATATTTTTTATTTAGGTTTAATTTTATTATTTAGTTTATTTTATTTATTTAATTTTAGTTTAGGTTTATTAATTTAGTTAATTTTTTAGGATTACATTTAGGTTTATGTTTATTTTTTTAGTTTAGTTTTATTTTTATTTTATTTCTAGGTTTAGCTTTTATTTTTTATTTTTTGGTTTAGGTTTAGGTTTTTATTTTACTTTTTTTAGGTTTAGGTTTTAGGTTTTTATTTTAGGTTATTTTTAAGTTTGGGTTTATTTTAAGTTTATCTTATTTTATTTAATTTAGCTTTAGGTTTAGGCTTAGTTTCTTTTAGGTTTAGGTTTAGGTTTTATTTATTTTAGTTTAGTTTATTTTAGTTTAGGAGATTTATTTTATTTTTTATTTGAGGTTTAGATTTTTTTTGTTTGGGGTTTAGGTTTTATTTTTTATTTATATTTAGGTCTAATTTTTAGGTTTATTTCTTAGGCTTAGGTTTTTATTTAGTTCTTATTTTATTTTATTTTAGGTGGATTATTTTTATTTTATGTTTAAGTTTTATTTTTAGGTTTATTTTATTTTTTTAGTTTAGTTTAGGTTTATACTTATTTTATTTTAGTTGAGTTTTTTTTTTATTTTATCTTATTTTTAGGTTTAGGTTTAGGTTTAGGTTTTATTTTTAGTTTAGGTTTTTATTTATTTCTTTATTTTTTTAAGTTTAGGTTTTTTAATTTATTTTATTTGTAAGTTTCAGTTAGTTTAGGTTTAAGTTTATAATTTTTTAGGGTTTAAGGTTTAGGCTTTTTGATTTATGTAGGGTTTAGGGTTTAGGGTTTAGGGTTTAGGGTTTGGGATTTAGTTTAGGGTTTAGTTTAGGAGTTTTGGGTTTAGGTTTAAGGTTTAGTTTAGGTTTAGGGGTTTAAGGTTTAAGGTTTAGGGTAGTTTAAGTTTAGTTTAGGTTGGTAGTTTGATTTAGATTAGTTTAGTATTTAGTTTAGTTATAGTTTGGTTAGGTTTAGGTTTAATTTAGAGTTTAGATTTAGGAGTTAGTGTTTGAATTTAAGGTTTAGGTTTTAGTTTAGTTTATAGGTTATAGGTTAAGTTAGTTAGGGAGTTGAAACTTTAAATATCTGATTTAGATTTTAAAGTTTAGGTTTAGGTTATAGTTTAGGTTAATTTATAGTTTAAGGTTGAGTTTTAAACTTTAAGTTTAGTTTAAAGGTTAGGAGTTTATAGTTTAGGTTTATGATTTAGATTTGATTTAGTTTAGTTTAGGTTAGTTAGAGTTTGTTTAAATTTAGGAGATAGTTTAGGTTTATGATTTAGTTTAGGTTTAAATTTAATATTTAGGGTTTAGTTTAGGTTTTATTAAAAATTTAAGGTTTAAGTTTATTTAAGTTTTTGTTTAGTTTAAGTTATAGTTTTTATAGTTTAGGAGTTTAGTTATTTATAGTTTAGATTTAGGGTTTAGTTTAGAGTTTAGTTTATGGTATAGTTTTATATTTGAGTTTAGGTTTAAGTTTAGGTTTGATTTAGGTTTAAGTTTAAAGTTTAGGTTTAAGTTTAGTTTAGATATAGGTTTAGTTATATATAGTTTAATTTAGTTTTAGTTTTAGGTTAGTTTAGGTTTAGTTTAATTTAGTATTTTATAGTTTAGTTTTAGTTTATAGTTTAGGTAGTTTAGGTTTAGTTTAGGGTATTTTAAACTTTAGGGTTTTAGGTTTTAGGGTTTAGGTTTAGGGTTACTTATAGGTTTAGGTTAGGTGGGGTTTAGTTTAAACTTTAGGCTTTACTTTATGATTTAGTTTTTTAAGTTTTAGTTTAGGTTATAGTTTTAGTTAGTTTAGGTTTAGTTAAACTTTAGGTTTAGTTTGAATTTAGGTTAGTGTTATTTATAGTTTAGGTTTATAGTTTAGGTTTAGGTTAGTTTAGTTTAGGTTTAGAGTTTAGGTTTAGGTTTAGGGTTAATTTAGGTTTATGATTTAGTTTAGTTTAGGATTTAGTGTTTAGGGTTTAGGTTTATTTTATTGTAAATTAAATTAGTAGGTCTAGGTTTATTTAGTTTAGTTTATTTATTTTAATTTAGGATTTTTATTTTAGTTTATTTTTTAGGATTAGGTTTAGGTTTATGTTTTTTTTTTGTTTAGTTTTATTTTTATTTTATTTTTTAGGTTTAAACTTTATTTTTTATTTTCAAGTTTACGTTTAGTTTAATATTTTATTTTCTTAGGTTTATATTTTAGGTTTATTTTTAGGTTTTATTTTTTAGTTTAGGTTTATGTTTATTTTTAGTTTATTTTATTTTATTTAGTATAGGTTTAGATTTAGGTTTAGTTTATCTTAAGTTTAGGTTTAGGTTTTGTTTATTTTAGTTTGGTTTATTTTAGTTTAGGTTTATGTTTATTTTATCTTTATTTTTTGTTTAGGATTTTTTTTAGTTTAGGGTTTAGATTTTCTTTATTATTTATTTTTACGTTATAGTTTTAGGTTTATTGTTTAGGTTTAGCTCTTTATTTAGTTTTCATTTAATTTTATTTTAGGTTTATTTTATTTTTATCTTTTGTTTAGGTTTTATTTCATATAGGCTTTTTTATTTTTAGTTTAGTTTAGGTTTTTATTTATTTTATTTTAGTTTAATTTTTATTTTTTATTTTATTTTCATTTTAGGTTTAGATTTATGTTTAGGTTTTAGTTTATGTTTATTTAATTTAATTTAATTTAATTTAATTTATTTTAGTTCAAGTATTTTATTTATTTTATTTTATTTATTTAGTTTAGGTTTAGGTTTTTAGCCTTCTAGGGTTTAGGGTTTTTTTTTGGGTTTAGGGTTTAGGGTATAGGCTTTAGGGTTTAGGGTTTGGGGTTTAGGGTGTAGGGTTTTTTTTGGGGTTTAGGGTTTAGGTTTTAGGTTTAGCATTCAAGTTTTAGTTTAGTGTTTAGAGTATTTGGATTTTTTTTAATAGAGAACAAATACAGATTCAACATTTCTTCTTTTTGATTTCATCAACCAAGTAACACATAAAGTTTTCTATGTTAAAAGCGATGACAGAGATAAAAAATGACCACACATAGAGTAAATCAAAAACCATAGAAAATTAGAACCGTCTCTACTATAAAGACACAGTTCCATATGCAGTAGATCAGATCGGTCATTCTTCTGTTTCTCCATTTCCTATAAGAACCACCTTGGCCTCTCGAGCAGTGGAATCCACCATCAGACCCCTGATCTCTCCCCCTGCCATCACCATAGTTGTAACCTCTGTCACTCTTCCCACCTCCAAAACCACCACTTCTCACCACCTCAGATACCGCAGATCCCACCACCACTTTGGCCACCTTTGCCTTAGCCTCCAGATAAGATCTAGGCCAGCACAATAGTGGTGTTCTTGCTGTCAAGGTTCTGCCCATTCTTTGGGTTTAGGTTTAGGATTATATTTATTAGGTTTTAGGGTTTAGGTTTAATTTTAAATTTATTTAGTTACTTTAGGTTTAGGTTTAGGGTTTGGGGTTTGGGATTTAGGGTTTAAGGTCAGGATTTAGGGTTTAAGATTTAGGGCTTAGGTTTAGGGTTTTAGGGTTTATGCTTTTAATGTTTAAGGTTTAGGGTTCGGGATTAGGGTTTAGGGTTTAGGGTTTTTTAGGGTATAGGGTTTAGGGTTGTAGGTTTATGGTTTCGAGTTTAGGGTTTAGGGTGTAGGGTGTAGGGTGTAGGATTTATGGTTTATTATTATTTTTAAATTAATTAAACTCGTAGGTTTAGGTATATTTAGTTTATTTTATTTTTATTTTTATTTAGGTTTATTTTTTTATTTAGTTTAGTTTATTTATTTTAGTTTAGGTTTTCTATTTTAGTTTATTTTTTAGGTTTAGGTTTAGGTTTATTTTTTAGTTGAGTTTTATTTTTTTTATTTTTAGGTGTAGGTTTTATTTTTAACTTTTAGGTTTAGGTTTAGGTTTTATTTTACTTTAGGTTTAGGTTTTAGGTTTTATTTTTTTACTTTTTTGTTTATTTTATTTTATTTAGTTTAGGTTTAGGTTTAGGTTTAATTTATTTTATGTTTAGGTTTAGGTTTTATTTATTTTATTTAAGTTTAGGTTTATTTTATTTTGTTTATTTTATTTTTATTTTAGGTTTAGGGTTTAGGTTTTATTTTTATTTATTTTAAGGTTTCATTTTAGGTTTATTTTTTAGATTTAGGTTTTATTTAGTATCATTTTATTTTAGATTTATTTTATTTTTTTAGTTTAGTTTAGGTTTTATTTATTTTATTTTTGTTTATTTTATTAGTTTATTTTATTTTATTTAATTTTATTATATTATTTAGGTTTAGCTCTTTATATATATATATATATATATATATATATATATATATATATATATATATATATATATATATATATATATATATATATATATATATATATATATTATTTTATTTAGTTTAGGTTTATGATTTTAGGTTTTAGGTTTTTTAGGGTTGGGGTTTAGGTTTTAGGTTTTTTAGGGTTTAGGGTTTTTTAGGGTTTAGGGTTTAGGGTTAGGCTTTAGGGTTTATAGTTTAGTGTTTAGGTTTGGGTATAGGGTTAGCTTGTTTATTTTATTTATTTTATTTATCTTTATTTTTTTATTAGTTTAGTTTATTTATTTTAGTTTAGGTTTTTTTATTTTAATTTATTTCTTAGGTATAGGTTTAGGTTTAGGTTTATTTTTTAGTTGAGTTTTTTTATTTTATTTTTTAAGTTTAGGTTTTATTTTTTATTTTTATGTTTATGTTTATGTTTTTATTTTTTTCATTTAGGTTTAGGTTTTAGATTTTTATTTTTAGTTTACTTTTAAGTATTATTTTGCAGTTTAGGTTTAGATTTATTTTTAGTTTATTTTATTTTATTTTATTTAGGTTTAGGTTTAGTTTATTTTAAGTTTAGGTTTAGGGTTTAGGGTTTAAGGTTTAAGGTTTAGGGTATAGGGTTTAGGGTTTACAGTTTAGGGTTTAGGGTTTAGAGTTTAGGGTTTAGTGTTTTTGGGTTTAGAGTTTAGGATTTAGGGTTTATGATTTTTAGGGTGTATGGTTTAGGATTTAGACTTTAGGTTTTAAGTTTAGGGTTCAGGTTTTAGTTTAGGGTTTAGGGTTTTGATTTTATTTTAATAGAGAACAAATTCAGATTCAACATTTCTTCTTTTTGATTTCATCTACCAAGTAACACACCAAATTTTCTAAGACACAAGTGACGACATAGATCAAAAATGAGCACACATAGAGCAAATCAAAAACCTTAGATAACTAAACAATCTCTATTTAGACCAGAGTTCCATAAGCAGTCGGATCGGAGTCTTCACTTTCTCCAGTTCCAATCAACCACCTCGGCCTCTCTAGTTGCAGGATACACCATCATATCCCTGATCTCTCCCATGCCAACATGCAGAACCTCTGTCGCTCCTCCTGCCTCCAATAACCACCATTGCTCCCACCACCACCTCCATATCCACCAGCACCTCCAAACCACCCACCACCACTATGAAAACTTCCACCTCTGCCTCCACCGCCATATCTAGACTAAGCCTAGTTGACAGTGATGTTCTTGTCATCAAGGTTCTGCCCATTCTTAGGGTTTTGGTTTAGGTTTATTAGGTTTTAGGGTTTAGGTTTATTTTTTAATTTATTTAGTTACTTTAGTTTTAGGTTTAGGGTTTGAGGTTTAGGGTTTAGGTTTTAGGGTTATGGTTTAGGGTTTAGGATTTAGGGTTTTAGGGTTTATGCTTTTAGGGTTTAGGGTTTTTTAAGGTTTAGGGTTTAGGGTTTAGAATTTAGGGTTTAGGTTATAAGGTTTAGGGTTTAAGATTTAGTGTTTTTTTAAAATTAAGTAAACCTGTAGATTTAAGTTTATATAGTATATTTTTTAATTATTTTAGTTTATTTTATTTTTTATTTTAATTTTTGTTTTTATTTTATTTAGGTTTTTTATTTTTAGGTTTGTTTTATTATTTATTTTAGTTTAGATTTTTATATATTTTATTTTAGTTTAGTTTTTATTTCTTATTTTTATTTTTTTTATTTTATTTATTTTAGGGTTTGTGTTTAGTTTAGTTTATGTTTACATTTAGGTTTTATTTATTTTATTTTAGTTTATTTTATTCTATTTATTTTAGGTTTTAGTTTTTTTGTTTAGGTTTTAAGTTTTATTTTTTATTTATTTTTGGTTTTTTTTACATTTATTTTTTAGGTTATGCTTTTTGTTTATTTTTTATTTAATTTTATTTTAGATTTATTTTATTTAGGTTTTTTAATTTTAGATTTATCTTATTTTTTATTTTAGTTTACGTTTTTACTTATTTTATTTTAGTTTAGTTTTTATTTTTTTATTTTTTATTTTTTTTAGGTTTAGGTTTAGGTTTTTTATTTATTTTATTTTTAGGTTTTATTAAGTTTAGGTGAACTTTTTTAGGTTTCTAGGGTTTAGGGTTTAGGGCATAGGGTTTTGAGTCTAGGGTTTAGGGTTTAGGGTTTAGCGTTTTAAGGTTTAGGGTTTAGGGTTAGAGTTTATTTATTTATTTTTTAACCTTTTTTTAGTTTTTTTTAATTTTTTTTAAATTAAGTAAACTCATAGATTTAGGTTTATTTAGTTTTTTATTTTGATTTAGATTTCTTTTTATTTTTATATAGTTTAGTTTATTTATTTTAGTTTAGGTTTTTTATTTTAGTTTATTTTCTACATTTACATTTAGGTTTAAGTTTTATTTTTTATTTTTAAGTTTAGGTTTAGGTTATTATTATTTTTTCGGTTAAGGTTTTAGGTTTTTATTTTAGGTTTATTTTTAGGTATAATTTTTTATCTAGGTTTATTTTTAGTTTATTTTATTTTTTTAGTTTAGGTTTAGGTTTAGGTTTAGGTTTTATTTATTTTAGTTTAGTTTATTTTACTTTAGGTTTAGTTTTATTTTATTTTTATTTTAGGTTTAGGTTTTTTTAGCTTAGGGTTTAGGTTTTACTTTTTATTTATTTTTAGGTTTTATTTTTAGGTTTATTGTTTAGGTTGAGGTTTTTATTTAGTTTTTATTTTCTTTTATTTTAGGTTTAGTTTATATTTTAATAATGTTTTTTTATTTTTTTTAGTTTAGTTTAGGTTTGTATTTATTTATTTTTAGTTTAGTTTTTATTTTTTATTTTATTTTCTTTTTACGTTTAGGTTTAGATTTAGGTATAGGTTTTTATTTTATTTTATTTTATTTATTTTATTTTTAGGTTTTATTTAGTTTAGGTTTATGTTTTTAGGCTTTTAGTGTTTAGGGTTTAGGGTTTAGGGTTAGGGTTTAGGATTTAGTGTTTAGGGTTTAGGGCTTAACGTTTGGGGTTTAGAGGTTAGGGTTTAGTGTTTAGGGTATTTTTTAAAATTTTATAATTTTTTGAATTTTTTTAAATTAAGTAAACCGGTAAGTTTTGGTTTATTTAGTTTATTTTTTATTTTGATTTAGAATTATTTTTATTTTTATTTAGTTTAGTTTATTTATTTTAGGTTTTTTATTTATTTTTTTATTTTTTAGGTTTTGTGTTTAGGTTTAGGTTTTTTTTTTATATTATTTTTTAGTTTAAGTTTAATTTTTTATTTTTAGGTTTAGGTTTATGTTTTATTTTATTTTTTTAGGTTTAGGTTTTAGGTTTTTATTTTAGGTTTACTTTTAGGTTTTATTTTTTAGTTTAGGTTTATTTTTTTTGTTATTTTATTTTTTTATTTTAGAGTTAGCTTTAGGTTTTTATTTTATTATTAATCCCTCTACTTTCAGGTAGAAGTCGAACTTGTAGGTGTGATTATAGATAAAAGTTAGAAGGATAATGTTATAAATATTAATAGATGTGGAGATAGAATTATAGCTTTAAAGATTATTATTGATACTAAGATTATCAATGTTATAAGTGTTTATGCTCGTCAAGTAGGTTTGGATGTTAGCTCAAAAGAAAATTTTTGAATGAATTAGATGGATTAATACAAAAGATACCTCTTGAAGAAAAAGTATTTATTGGAGGAAATTTAAATGGACATGTTGGTAGAGTGGTAGAAGATTTTAAAAGTGTTCATGGTGGTTATGGATTTGGAGTGACTAATGAAGAAGGTAGGACTATATTAGATTTTTCCATAGCTTATGATTTTGTAGTTGCTAATACTTTATTTAAGAAAAGAGTTGAACATATTATAACTTATAAATGGATCTAGTAAAACACAGATTGATTATTTTCTGATAAGAAAAATAGATCATTTAGATTGTAAAGATTGTAAGGTCATTCCAAGTGAAAGTTTAAGTACCCAACATCGATTATTAGTTTTAGATTTTAAGATGAAAGATTGTAAGAGAAAAAATAAATCAAATTGTTGTCCCAGGATTTGATGGGGACACTTAAAGAACACAAATAAAAATATTTTTAAGAGCAAGCTACAAGAGCTTAGAATTTGAGATGTTCATAAAGATGCTAATGTTATGTGGGAAAAAGTAGCAAGTGAAATTAAGCAAGTTGCTAAAAATGTTCTTGGAGAATTAAAAGGAAAAGCATCTTTTAATAAAAATAGTTGGTGGTGGAGTCAGAGTTTGCAAGAAAAGATAAGAAATAAGAAGCATTATTATAAAACTTGGTTTAGATGTAAGAACTTGGAGAATTGGGAAAGATATAAAGTGGACTGTAGAGATTCTACGAAAGCAATATATGATGCAACAAATTTAGCTTTTAGTGATTTATACAATAGATTAGATACCAAAGAAGGTGAAATATGTATGTATAAGTTAGCCAACCAAAGAGACAGGAGAAGTAAAGACCTAGTTCAAGTGAGGTGTATTAAGGATGAAGATAATAAAGTGCTTTTCTTAGAAAAGGATATTGAAAATAGGTGGATGAGATATTTTGATAAACTTTTCAATGAAGGATCTGAATGTATGATTGATTTTAGCAACCTTAATACCCTAAACAAAAATATAGAATTTTATTTTTATCATCGTATTAGTAAATCAGAAGTTGGAGAAGCTTTAAAGAAAATAAAATGTTGAAAAGCAATAAGACCTGATGATATTCTAATAGAAGTGTGGAAATGTTTATGAGATAAAGGAATTCCTTGGCTTATAAATATTTTTAATGTTATTTTAAAGACTAAAAAGATGCCAGATGAGTAGAGAAAGAGTTTGTTGGTTCTTATATTTAAGAATAAAGGTGATGCATAAGAGTGTCCAAATTATAAAGGAATTAAGTTAATGTGTCATACATTAAAATTATGGGAGAGAGTAATTGAGCATAGGTTACGATGTGATACAAAAGTTTCTCACAATCAGTTTGGTTTCATGCCAGATAGATCTACTATGGATGCTATACATTTATTAAGAGGTTTGATGGAGAAGTATAGAGAAAGTAAGGAGGATTTAAATATGATATTTATTGATTTAGAGAAAGCTTCTGATAAAGTTTCAAGAGATGTTCTTTGGAGAGTTCTAGAATAGAAAGGAGTTAATATTGGTTATATTGAAGTCATTAAGGATATGTATACTAGAGTTGTTACTTGTGTCCAAACACAAGGAGGATTGACAAAATATTTTCCCATTTCAATTGGTTTACATCAAGGATCAACTTTAAGACCTTATCTATTTGCTTTAGTTATGGATGTTCTTACTAGGCATTTACATGAAGATGTACCTTGGTGTATGCTTTTCGTTGATGACATTCTTCTTGTTGATAAGACTAGAGAGGAAGTCCAAGAAAAACATGAATTATGGAGGTCAACATTAGAGTCTAAAGGTTTTCATTTAAGTAGATCTAAAACTGAATATATGGAGTGTAATTTTAGTTGTAGAAGTTCTAATGGTAGTGTTGTGACATTAGGTGAACAAGTCATTAATAAGAGTGAGCGATTCAAATATTTAGGCTCTATTGTTCAAAATGATTGTGAAAAGATGGAGATGTTATTAGAATTCAAGTTGGATGATTTAAGTGGAGAATTAGCCTCTTGTGTGATAGAAAAGTTCCACTTAAACTTAAGGAAAATTTTATAAGATGGTGGCAAGACAATGACTTTGGTGCAGAATGTTGGCCAATAAAGAGAAGCATTAGACTAAGTTAAGTGTTACAAAGATGAGGATGCTCAAGTGGATGAGTGGCTTTACTCTTAGAGATACAATGCAAAATGAGTATGTTTAGGAAAAAGTTGGAGTAGATCCCGTGGCATATAAGATTAGAGAGAGTTGCCTTAGATGGTTTGGCCACGTAAAGCGTCGGCAGTCCGATGACCTGGTTAGGAGAGTAGATGCATTACATTTGCCTTATGTTAAGAAAGGTTAAGGTAGACCTAAAAAGACTTGGTTAAGATGTATAAAAAATGACCTTAGTATACTTGAATTAAATGAGAATTTGACACATAATAGGACATAATGGTGACGAAGGATTCATGTAATACTTAGTGGGATAAAGGCTTGTTTTTATTCTTTGTTGTTGTTGTTGTTGTTGTTGTTGTGTAGATTTAGCTTTAGGTTTTATTTATTTAGTTTGTTAATCTTAGTTTAAGTTTAGGTTTATTTTATTTTTTATTTTAGGTTTAGGTTTATTTTAGTTTAGTTTAGGTTTTATTTTTTATTTATTTTAGGTTTTATGTTTAGATTTATTATTTAGGTTTACATTTTATTTAGTTTTATTTTATTCTATTTTAGGTTTATTTTATTTTATTTTAGGTTTAGTTTTATTTTATTAAGGTTTTTTAATTTTAGTTTAGTTTAGGTTTTTTTTTAATTTAGTTTAGTTTTATTTTAATTTTATTTTCTTTTAGGTTTAGGTTTAGGTTTTAGTTTATGTTTTTATTTTATTTTTTTTTTGGTTTAGATTTTATATTTATTTTACTTTTAGGTTTTAATTAGTTTAAGTTTAGGTTTTTAGCTTTTTAGGGTTTAAGGTTTAGTGTTAGTTTAGGGTTTAACATTTAGGGATTAGGGTTTAGGGTTTAGGGTTTGAGTTTATGATTTTTTTTTGGGGTTTAGGTTTAGGGTTTAGGGTTTAGGGTTTAGGGTTTAGGGTTTAGGTTTTAGGGTTTTGGGTTTGGGTTTTATTATTTACGGTTTAGGTTTAGGTTTTAGGTTTTAGGTTTAGGTAGTAGGTTTAGGGTTTGTTTTTTTTTAACTGAGAATAATTTCAGATTCAATATTTCTTCTTTTATTTATATAGTTTATTTACTTTATTTTAATTTATTTTAGTATTTTTATTTTTATTTAGTTTAGTTTAATTATTTTAGGCTTATTTATTTTCGTCTAGGTTTTTTATTTTATTTTTTGGTTTTTAATTTTAGTTTATTTTTTAGGTTTAGGTTTAGGTTTAAGTTTATTTTTTGGTTAAGTTTTATTTTTTTATTTTTCTATTTTATGTTTAGGTTTAGGTTTTATTTTATGTTTTTTTAGGTTTTAGGTTTTAGGATTAATTATTTAGTTTAGGTTTAGGTTTATTTTTTAGTTTATTTTGTTTTATTAGTTTAGGGCTTAGGTTTAGTTTTAGGTTTTATTTTAGTTTATTGTATTTTAGTTTAGGTTTAGGTTTATTTTATTTTGTTTATTTTATTTTTTTTAGGTTTAGGTTTTTTTAGTTTAGGGTTTAGGTTTTATTTTTAGGTTTATTTTTTAGGTTTAGGTTATTTAGTTTTTATTTTATTTTAGGTTTATTTTATTTTTATTTTACATTTAGTTTTTACTTTATTTAGATTTTTTATTCTTAGGTTTTATTTATTTTTTAGTTTAGTTTAGGTTTTATTTTATTTTAGTTTATTTTATTTTATTTTGGTTTAGGTTTGAATTTTATTTTTTATTTATTTAGGTTTAGGTTTTTTTATTTATTTTATTTTTAGGATTTGTTCAGTTTAGGCTTAGGTTTTAAAGTTTTTAGGGTTTACAGTTTAAGGTTTATGGTTTAGGGTTTAGGGTTTAGTGTTTAGGCTTTAGTGTTTAGGGCTTTTAGGATTTAGGGTTTAGGTTTAGTTTAGTATTTAAGGTTTAGGGTTAGTTTAGTATTTAGGGTTTAGGGTTAGGGTTTAGAGTTTAGGGTTTAGAGTTTAGGATTTAGGGTTTAGACTTTAGGGTTTAGGGTTTTTAGGGTTTAGCATTTAGGGTTTATGGTTTAGGGTTAGCAGGTTTAGTTAGGGTTTAGGTTTAGGGTTTAAAGTTTAGGGTTTAGGTTTAGGCTCCCAGTTTAGGTTTTAGGTTTAGGTTTATAGTTTAGGTTAATTAAGGTTTAGATTTAGGTTTGGGGTTTAAGTTTTGGGTTTAGTTAGGTTAGGGTTAGGGTTAAGGTTTTGGGGTTTAGGTTTAGGTTGATAGTGTTCTGGTTTAGGGTTTAGTTTAGTTTGGTTTAGGTTTAAGGTTTTGTTTTATGGTTTAGGGTTTAGGGTTAGGTTTAGGTTAGTTTTAGTTTAGGGTTTAGTTTAGGGTTTAAAAAAAATAAATAAAGATAGTTTATTTAGTTTATTTTTTATTTATTTTATTATTATTTATTTTATTTAGGTTTTATTTTAGTAGGTTTTTTTATTTTGTTTTTTTTAGGTTTAGGTTTAAGTTTATGTTTAGTTTTTTAGTTTAGTTTATTTTATTTTTATTTTTTTAGGTATAGGTTTATTTTTCTTTAGGTTTAGGTTTAAGTTTTTATTTTTTAGGTTTAGGTTTTAGGTTTTATTTTGGTTTATTTTTTTAGTTTTTAGTGTATAGGTTTATTTTAGCTTATTTTATTTTATTTAGTAGTTTAGGTTTAGTTTATTTTAGGTTTAGGTCTAGGTTTTATTTATTTTAGTTTAGGTTTTATGTTTATTTTATTTTGTTTATTTTAGGTTTAGGGTTTTTTTTTTAGTTTAGGGCTTATGTTTTTTATTTATTTTAGGTTTTATTTTAGGTTTTATTTAGCTTTTATTTTTATTTTAGGTTTATTTTTTTGTTTAGTTAGTATTTTATCTAGGTTTTTTATTTTTAGGTTATTTTATTTTTTATTTAGTTTATGTCTTTATTTTTTTTATTTTAGTTTAGTTGTTTTTAATTTTATTTTTAGGTTTAGGTTTAAGTTTAGGTTTAGATTTTATTATTTTATTTTATTATTTTATTTTATTTAGTTTAGGTTTTTTTTTTATTTTTTTTAGGTTTTATTTAGTTTAGATTTAAACTTTTAGGGTTTAGGGTTTAAGATTTAGGCTTATGGTTAGGGTTTAGGGTTTTAGGGTTTGGTTTAGGTTTAGGGTTCAAGTTATAGTTTAGGGTTTAGGGTTTTGGTTTTTTTTTAACACCAACAAATTCAAATTCAACATTTCTTCTTTTGATTTCATCACCAAGTAACACAGGGGAAGTGGTAATCAAATGACCTCCTTGGGACTAGCTAAACCCTCATGTTCCTGGATGTCAGACTATACCATTAGCATTCAATCTTATATAAATCAATATAAAGAGAACTCAACATTCACTTAACCTATAAGTGCATCATTTCTTATGTATTTATAACTAGGATCATAACATATTATTATTCATTTATAAGCTTTTGAAAAAAACATTTGGATTTAATAGTGATAATTCACCATATTAAATTAAATCAATACATGCAGTCTTAGATAAAGGAAATCCATTTTATTTTACTTGATTTTGAAAAGATGGATGCATGAACTCAAATGACATACCAAATTTAACATGATTGGAGGAGAATCAAATAAGCATATGATTCATTCAACCAAACTAGTTCTTAAAGATAATCAAATCAATATAATTACTAAAGCAAACCAAAGCTTCTTTAATTACGTTTTGGATTTGATTTGATTTAAGAGGAGAAGAGAAATCAACACTTGTTGTTTTAAACCCATTCCACATTAGTGATTTAATTTAATTTAGGAAATGTAATTAAGTTGATTTTATAAGTTAATTGTTGAACCCTTATTAGATGAATTAATTACCTTACTATGTCAAGTAATTAACTAAATAATTATGACCCAACATGATATGCATGGAAAATAAACTTGCAATGATCCTAGAAATAAAAGGGGCTCTGCAATTATTTAATTAATATTTAATTTGATTAAGGGACTTAATTACTCTTATAGTTTTCCCACACATGTGGACTAACCATAATTTCATTAAACTTCTTTGGGTTATTAAGCACCGAAGATCTACCCCATGATTTAATTAATTAAGGTCTGATGTGATTATGATTTCAATTTGATTAAGTGATTTAATTAAATAGTTAAATCTTAATTAATTTCATTTTAAAAAAATGAAATGAACTTAGTGAAAGGGGTCCCAACCTATTCCTTAGTTAACTTACTATTGAACAATGATTAATAAACTTAATTAATTTGTTATTGTTCATGGGATTAATTAATCATTAATTAAAAAAGAGTAGTTTAGGTTTATTAGTCAATTTTCTAATTAAGTGAGCAATAAATCCCAAGAAAATCATGGGAGGCAAAGGTTCCCATTAAATTAACCCAAAATTTGGGATTAATTGCTCAAGTAATTAAGAAGTAATTAAGCTAATTAATTTGTAATTAAACCTTACTATTCAAAATTAGTTAAGATCATTTTTAATTTATTCTCCATGAAAAACCTTTAAAATGAGTACTTATTTGAATTTTGTTTATTTCTCTATGATTTTTTATAATTTTTAGAAGTTTCAGCCATTAAAAATGATTAATTAAGCCTCATTAATGCCTAATCTTATTGACACCAAGTGGCACACTTTCCACTTATTGGAGACTTAAAAAAATTTTATTACATGTGCCCTTTCATGTTCATCATACATGCTTTCTCATCCATCGTCCATCCAAGATCGATAAAATTAATCCCATAAATTAATAGGATTAAATTAGATCAATTTAATGGATCTAATCGCATCCATTCTAATCATGCAGAATGGACGGTGCGTGATCTAACATCACGCGTGTGAGGAAGAATGAAGTCTGTCCACCATTGCTCACTTGAACCAAGCTTACCCGAGCTTAGATCAACTCTAAAAGGATTTCACACCTTCATGACATTGATCGGAGGGGATCCAATGGTCAAGATCACATGAGATGCAAGTTTTCTACAAAAGCTCCAACCCATTCTTGCCTAAGGATCAGTTTTGGAAGCATACCTCATTGGAGCTCTCAGCGGATCAAATGATTAAGAAAACTTGTGGAGATGAAGCCCTAGAGCATAAATTGGATCAATTCAATGACGCTCACTTGGAAAGTATGAAGCTGATTTGGAGCTTGGCTTTGATCAAGTCACCTCTCGGAAGTTTGGGAGATGATTAGTTCTTGCTCAATGAGGCCTAGGGATGGTGTGTACAAAGTTAATTTGAGTTTGATGGAAAAATGGGAAGTTAGCTATGGGAGTAGGCAGAATGGCATTTTTGATTAGGAACGGGAGCTTGGGAATGGCTCTAGAGGCTCATCTTGGGTAGTTAGGGCTCTAAGGAATGATTTTTGTGTGTGTTTGAGTGGAAACAAGAGGGTGTATACTCCCCCTTGATTGAACGGGGATCAGGTTTGGCTTCTAGTGGCCGTCTCATCTCAGGGAGTCGTGGGTGGCAAGGAGGAGTTGGCTGCTTGGTTGGTTGAAGTTATGGAGGTGGCTGCCCAGGAGGAATCATGGGTGTCATATGGGTTTCAAATGCTCTAATGGGGAGGGTGAGGTGATTTCACCTCCCATGGGTCATGGCCGACCCAACCACCCTTTAGGTTAGGTTGGGCAGTGTCTTAGGTGCCTATGTGGAGCATTGAGAGAGTACTAAGTTGCCAAGGAATGGAAATGACCACTTACATGGGTGATTTGTCTCATATGATGCCCTTGACCTAAAGGGAAGAATGATCATTTGGCATTGAATTAGATTTGGGTAGATTTAAAATGAGCCAAAAGTGGGTTAGCCAAATTTCAAGTCAATTGAGTTGATTTTTAGGTTTGGCTCAATTTGACTCATTTAGGTCAAATTGGGTTAGGGTCAAGTTGACCAATTGGTTAAATTGGGTCAAACCAAGGGTTTGGTCAAGTTCATATGATCATTTGGGATGTTTTGGTTCAATTGGTTTGGTTTAGTTTGGCTTTGATTTTGGCTCATTTGAATTCATTTGGGTCAAATGGGTTAAAGACCAATTTGACCAAATTGGCCAAATTGACTTGTTGGTTTGGGTTTAGTTAACTGAAAATGATTGTAGGCTTTAGTTTCAATTAATTTGGATTTGGTTTTGATTTAGGCCAACTTGAACCTTTAGGTAACTTTGGGCTAAGTTGGTCAATTGGGTTCAATTGGGTCCTATCATGGTTTTGGTCAAGTTCAATCAATTTTGAATGAACTTGAGCCATTGGTTGCAATCAATTTGGTTTATATTTTGATTTGACCTAATTTGGTCTTTTACATCAATTTGGGTTGGGTTTGGTTTGACTCAACTGAAGGTCAGGTCATATTCAATTATTGATTTTGAATTAGTATGATTGTAAAATACTAAAAGAACTTAAAATGGATAGAACAATATATTATGATATATGATGATGTACTATGCTACAACATATAATATTTATTGAACATAAAATCATACTTTTAGACTACAAGTGTAGCACACCTTTGGTACAACAACCTAATTCGACTTCAAATTTTACAAATTTCATCATCATTTATTAAATTAATATTTTTATGATTTATATAAATATAGACTATAGACAATACCATAATATACTAAAATATTTCAAAACATCTTATAACATCCAAAAATACATCACTACATGCTCAAATATATGATGTTACATTATCATAACATATGGTTATAATATGATTTAGGGTTAGGGTTTAGTGTATTCAAATGTCTAATTATCAAGGGAAAGTCTCTTGAAGACATTTCCTTTAGCTACCATAACTATGTTAAGATTAGCTCATTGTTTAGATCTACTGACATATTTATTCAAGGTTTAGCTTTTTTAGGGTTTTTAGGTTTAGGTTTAGTTTAGGGTTTAGGGTTAGTTTAGGGTTTAGGGTTTAGGGTTTGGGTTTTAGGTTTTAGGTATAGATTTAGGTTTTAGGGTTTAGGGTTTATGGTCTTAGTGTTTAGTGTTTAGGTTTTGGTTTAGGGTTTAGGGTTTAGGGTTTAGGGTTTAAGGTTTAGGGTTTTGTGTTTAGTGTTTAGGGTTTTTAGGATTTAGGGTTTTGGTTTTAGGTTTTAGGGTTTAGGGTTTAGGATTTAGGGTTTAGTGTTTAAGATTTTTTTTAAAAAATTCAGATTCAACATTTCTTCTTTTCAATTTCATCAACCAAGTACTAGTTATCAGAGATGACTTAGATAAAAAATAGCCACCCATAGAGCAAAACCCTAGATATGTAGAATCATCTACTATAAAGACAGTTCCATAAGTGGATCGACCATTCAATTTCTCTAGTGCCCATCAAAACCACCACCACCTATCAGTGGTAGATCTGCCATCATATCCACGATCTCCATCCACCACCATGATCTCTGCTCATTCCACCTCCATAATCTGGCTTTGACCACCACCTCCAATCCATCGCACCTCCAAATCCCCCACCACCTGCGATAATCACCGCTTACCTTCACCTTCCCACTAGATCTAGGTGAGTTTATGATTTATTTTTAGTTTTGGGGTTTAGGTTTAGGTTAGGTTTAGGTTTAGGTTTAGTTGTTTTAGGTTTGGGTAGGTTTGAGGTTTAGGTTTAGGGTTTAGGGTTTAGGTTTAGGTTTAGAGTTTAGGTTTAGGTTGGGGTTAGGGTTAGTTTTAGGGTTTAGGGTTTAGGGTTAAGGTTAGGGTTTTTTAATTTAAGTAAATAGATAAGTTTAGGTTTATTTAAGTTTATTTTATTTTTATTTTATTTAGGTTTATTTTTTTTTATTTAGTTTATTTATTTAGTTTATTTATTTTAGTTTAGGTTTTTTAGTTTATTCTTTAGGTTTAGGTTTATTTTATTAGTATTTTATTTTATTTTATTTTTATTTTTAGGTTTAGGTTTAGGTTTGTATTTTATTTTTCTAGGTTGGTTTAGGTTCTTATTTTATATTTATTTTAAATTTTATTTTTTAGTTAGGTTTACATTTATTTTAGTTTATTTTATTTATTTAGTTTAGGTTTAGGTTTAGTTTAATTTAGGTTAAGGTTTAGGTTATTTATTTTAGTTTAGTTTATTTTAGTTTAGGTTTAGGTTTATTTTATTTTTATTTTAGGTTTTTTTAGGGTTTAGGTTAGATTTTTTATTTATTTTAGGTTTATCTTTTAGGTTTATGTTTTTTTTTTTTTAGGTTTATTTTTTTTTTTGGTTTAGTTTTATTTTTAGGTTTTTTTTTAGTTTAGGTTTATTTTATTTTATTTTAATTTGGTTTTATATTATATTTTATTTTCTTAGTTTTGGATTAGGTTTATGTTTAGGTTTAGGTTGTAGTTTATGTTTTATTTTATTTTATTTTTCATTTTATTTTGTTTAGGTTTTTTATTTATTTTATTTTTAGATTCTATTTATTTTAGGTTTAGGTTTTTAGCTTTTTTTGGTTTAGGGTTTAGGGTTTAGGGTTTAGGTTTTAGGTTTATGGTTTAAGTTTTAGTTTAGGGTTTAAGGTTTTTTTTAACAAAGAACAAATTCAAATTCAACATTTCTTCTTTTTGATGTCATCAACCAAGTAGCACCCAAGGTTTCTAGGACACTGCGATGACATAGATAAAATATGAGCACCCATAGAGCAAATCAACATCCCTAGATAAGTAGAACCATCTATAATGACATAGTTCCATAACAGCAGTCGAATCGACGTTCTTGATTCTCTAGTTCTATCAAAACCACCTTGCCTTTTGAGTGTGGGATCCACCATCATATCCCGATCTCTCCCTCACCACCACCATGGTTGTAACCTCGTCGCTCCTCCCTCCAGCATTGCTATAACTCCACCTGCTCCCCACCACCTCCATATCCACTGCCTAGATCCCCACCACCACTGACATAACCAGCCTCCTCCTTAGCCTCCACCTTAAGCCCAGTTTGTTATGATTTTCCTTATCAAGGTTCTACCCATTCTTAGGTTTAGGTTTAGTTTTGTGGTTTAAGTTATTTTAATTTAGTAGTTTAGTTTAGTTTGGTTTAGGGTTTAGTTTAGGTTTGGATTTAGTGTTTAGGATTTAGGGTTTTATGGTTAATGCTTTTAGGATTTATGGTTTAAGGTTACGGTTTAATGTTTAGCATCTTAGGGTTTAAGGTTTTAGGGTTTTAGAGTTTAGGTTTAGTTAGGGTTTATTAGGTTTAGTTTGGGTTTTGTTTAGGGTTTGAGGTTTAGTTTAGGTTTAGGGTTTAGTTAGGTTTAAAGTTAGTTTAGGGTTTAGGCTTAGGGTTTTAGGTTTTAGGCTTATTTAGGGTTTAGTTTAGGGTTTTAGGGTTTTAGGTTTTGGGTTTAGGTTTTGGGTTTTGTTTGGTTAGAGTTTGGTTTAGAGTTTATAGTTGTTGGTTTGGGTTGTAGGTTTAGGGTTAGATTTAGGATTTAGGGTTTAGGGTTTATGTTTTCATTTTTTAAGATTAGTAGGTTTTGTTATTTTAGTTTTATTTTTTATTTTCTTAGTTTATTTTTTAGTTTACATTTTTATTTTAATTTATTTTTTAGGTTTAGGTTTAGGTTAAGGTTTATTTTTTTTGCTGAGTTTTTTTTTATTTTTTAGGTTTAGGTTTTATTTTTATTTTAGGTTTAGGTTTAGGTTTTACTTTAGTTTTAAGGTTTAGGTTTCAGGTTTTCATTTTTAGTTTATTTTTAGGTATTATCTTTTAGTTTAGGTTTAGGTTTCTTTTTAGACTATTTTATTTTATTTAGTCTAGGTTCAGGCTTAGTTTATTTAAGGTTTAGGTTTTATTTATTTTAGTTTAGTTTATCATAGTTTAAGTTTAGGTTTTTATTTTTAGTTTAGTGTTTAAGTTTTTTTAATTTAATTTTAGGTTTATTTATTTTTAGGTTTGTTTATTTTTAGGTTTATTTTTTATGTTTAGGCTTTTATTTAGTTTTTATTTTATTTTATTTCACATTTATCTTATTTTTATTTTAGATTTAGTTTTTATTTTATTTAGGTTTTTTTATTTTCTTAGTTTACTTTATCTTTTTATTTATTTAATTTTAGTTTAATTTTTATTTATATTTTTAAGTTTAGGTTTAGGTTTTAGTTTATGTTTTTATTTTATTTTATTTTTTTTATTTTATTTGGGTTTAGGTTTTTATATTAATTTTAGTTTTATGTTTTATTTAGTTTATGTTTTGGTCTTTAGCTTTTTATTGTTTAGGGTTTTTTTTATTTAAGGTTTATTTTTAGGTTTTATTTTTTAGGTTAGGTTTAGGTTTACTTTTAGTTTATTTTATTTTATATAGCTTAGGGTTTAAGTTTAGGTTTAGGTTTTATTTATTTATTTTAGTTTAGTTTATTTTATTTTATTTTAGGATAAATTAGTTTAGGTTTTGGGTTTCATTTTTTTATTTAGTTTTAGGTTTATTTTTTAGATTATTTTATTTATTTATTTTTTATTTTAGGTTTAATTTATTTTTATTTTACGTTCAGTTTTAATTTTATTTATGTTTTTATTCTTAGGTTTATTTTAATTTTTTAGTTTAGTTTAGGTTTTCATTTATTTTATTTTGGTGTCTTTTTATTTATTTTATTTTATTTTTAAGTTTAAGTTTAGGTTTTAGTTTATGTTTTTATTTTATTTTATTTTATTATGTATTTAGGTTTTATTTATTTTATTTTTTTTGGTTTAGGTTTTCATACTTTTAGGGTTTAGGGTTTAGGATTTAGGGTTTAAGGTTTCAAGATTTAAGATTTAGGGTTTAGGGTTTAGGTTTAGGTTTTAGGTTTAGGGTTTGGGGTTAGGGTTTAGGGTTTAGGGTTAGTTTAGATTTATGGTTTAGGGTTTAGTATTTAAACTTTAGGGTTTAGGGTTTTTTAGGGTTTAATTAGGGTTTAGGGTTGGTTTAGGGTTTAGTTTAGGTTAGTTTAGGTTTAGGTATAGGGTTTAAGGTTTTAGGTTTAGGTTTATGGTTTAGTTGTTTAGGGTTTAAGCAGTTTATAGTTTAGGGTTTAGTTTAGGTTTAGGTTTAAAGTTAGATTAGGGTTTAGGGTTTAAGGTTTAGGTTTTGATTTAAGTTTAGGGTTTAGGGTTTTTATTTTAGGTTTAGTTTGTTTAAGGTTTTTGTAGGTTTAGGTTTAAGGTTTAGGATTTTAGGTTTAGGTTTAATTTAGGTTTAATTTGGTTTAGGTTAGGATTTAGGGTTTATGGTTTAGGGTTTAAGTTTATTTTTAGGGTTTAGAGTTGTTTATTGTTTATGTTTAGGGTTGTAGGTTTAATGTTCAGTTTAGTTTAGGATTTAGGGTTTAAGTTTAGGGTTAAGGATTTATGATTTTATTTTTAAATTAGTTAAACCTAGTTTAGGTTTTTTTTTAGTTTATTTAATTAATTAATTTTTTATTTGTTTTATTATATTTTATTTTTTTTATGTTTAGGTAGGTTAATTTTTATTTATTTATTTTATTTTATTCATTCTAGGTTTATTTATTTTAAGTTAGGTTTCTTATTTTATATTTTAGGTTTAGGTTTAGCGGTTTATGTTTATTTTTTATTTTAGTTTTATTTTTATTTTATTTTTTAGGTTTAGGTTTTATTTTTTATTTTTAGGTTTAGGTTTAGGATTTTATTTTATTTTTTTAGGATTAAGTTTTAGGTTTTATATTTTAGGTTTATTTTTAGGTTTTATTTTATAATTTAGGTTTAGGTTTATTTTTAGTTTATTTTATTTCATTTAGTTTGGGGTTTAGGTTAAGTTTATTTTAGGTTTATGTTTATGTTTTATTTATTTTCATTTAGTTTATTTTAGTTTAGGTTTAGACTTATATTTTTTTTTTTTTGGTTTAGGTTTTATTTTTTTATTTATTTTTGGTTTATTTTTTAGGCTTAGGTTTTATTTTATTTTATTTAGGATGTAAGCTCCAAATCATGTGTCTAATTAATTCAACCACTTAGTCAATTATGAATGCATGCAATTTTAATGTAAATGGGATTTTCCTTCACTAATCACATATACATATACATGTACAAAGATATAAAGTGTATTGTCAAACCAGAAGTGAGGTAATCAAATGACCTCCTTGTGGTAACTAAAGCCTCATATTCTCGGTATGTCTTGACTATATACTTTCTTTTCTTGGACACATGGATGTATACATAAATGAGGGAAAAGAAAACCATGCAAAGATTGTATATATATATTTTTTGATTGAATCATTTATATATATGAATAAAATCTCTATCCAAATTCTAATGTTGAAAACATAAGAATGAAATCAAATGGGTATGCGTTATTAAATCGAAAGTGAGGTAATCAAATGACCTCCTTGGGGCTAGCTAAAGCCTCGTGTTCCCGGGATGTCCAAACTATATACTATTACCATTCAATCTTATATAAATCAACACATGAATAGAGAAAAGAGAACTCAACATTCATACAATTAAGCTATAAGCACATGCAATTCTTATGTATTTATAACTAGCATCATAACACATATTATTATTCATTTATAAGCTTTTGAAAAATACATTTGGATTTAATAGTGATAATAGCCATGCATATATTAAATTAAATCAACACATGCAAGCTTACATAAAGGAAATCCATTTTATTTTACTTGATTTTGAAAAGTTGGATACATAAATTCAAATGATATATAACATGATTGGAAAGAGGACAATAAAATATAAGCCTATGATTCATTCAACCAAACTAGTTCTTAAGGACAATCAAATCAAATAAGATTATTTAAAGCAAACTAAAACTTCTTTGTTAATTAAGTTTTGGATTTGATTTGATTTAAAGAAGAAGAAATCATCACTTGTTATTTTAAACTCATTCCCACATTAGTGATTTCATTTAATTTACCGAAATGTAATTAGCTACTTTTATGGGTTAATTAAGTTGAACTCTTAATTAGATGAATTAATTACCCTTACCTCTATCACCTTAAAGTAATTAACTAAATAATTATGATCCAACATGATATGCATGGAAAATAAACTTCCAATGATCCTAGGAAATAAAAGGGGTCTAATGCAATTGGCTCATGATTAATAGTTAATTAGATTAAGGGACTTAATTAATTACTCTTATAGTTTTCCCCCACATGTGGACTAACCATAATTTCATTAAACTTCTTTAGGTTATTAAACACCTAAAGATCTATCCCATGATTTATTTAATTAAGGTTTGATGTGATTATGATTTCAATTTGATTGAGTGATTTAACTAATTTGTTAAATCTTAATTAATTTTATTTTTGAAAAGGGTGAAATGAACTCAGAGAAAGGGGTCCCAACCCTATTCCTTAGTTCACTTACTATTGAATAATGATTAATAAATTTAATTAATCAATTTTTTATTGTTCATGGGATTAATTAATCATTAATTAACTTAAAAGAGTAGTTAAGGTTTAATTAGTCAATATTCCATTAAGTGAGCAATAAATCACAAGAAAATCATGGGAGGTAGAAGTCATCCCATTAAATTAACCCTCAAAATTTGGGATTAATTGCTTCAAGTAATTAAGATGTAATTAAGCTAATTTATTTTGTAATTAAACTTTAATTAAACTTTATTAATTCAAAATTAGTTAAGATCAAATTTAATTAATATATCCTCACGGAAAACCTTTAAAATGAGTATCTATTTGCATTTTTTTTATCTATGATTTTTTATGATTTGTAGAAGTTTTAGCCATTAAAATGATTAATTAAGCCAAATCTATTGGACATGATGGCGACTGACATCTTTCTATGTGGCACCATGTATTGGTATTTAAAACATATCCATTCACCTATGGACACGCTTTCTCATCCTCCGTATGATCTAAGATTGGATGGCTATGATTAATCCCACACTTAATAGGATTAAATCAAATCGATGTAGTAATCATGACCATCCACTCTCATGTGGAATGGATGGTGCCTGATCTAACGTCACATGAGTGAGGGAGAATGGAGTCTATCTGCCATTGATCACTTGATCCGAGCTTACCTGAGCTCAGATCAACTCCAAAAGCATCCCACACCTTCACGACATCGATAGGAGGGGATCCAACAGTCAGGATCACACGAGATGCAAATTTTCTTCAAAAAGCTCCAACCCATTTTGCCCTAAGGATCAATTTTGGAAACATACCTCACGAGCTTAGATCAGCTTGAATGATTGGGAAGCTTCATCTAGTGGAGATGAAGCCCTGTTGAGCAACAATTGGATCAATTCCTCGACGTTTGCTCGGAAGGCCATGAACTGATGATTTGGAGCTTAGCGTTGATTGAAGTCCCACCTTTGGTGCTCGAGAAGCTTGGGAGATGATATGTTCTTGCTCGATGAGGCCTAGGGAAGGTATGTACAAAGTTAATTTGAGTTTGATGGAGAAATGGGGAAGTTAGGTCAGAAATGGGTGAGTCATATTTTAGGATGGACGTGAATGGCATTGTTTGATCGAGGAATGAGCTTGGGAGTTTAAGGAATGGCTCTAGTGGCTCATCTTGGGTAGGGCTCTTAGGGATGATTTTTGTATGTGTTTGAGTGGAAATGAGTGCCCTTCATCTTGATCGGATGGTGGGATCGAGTTTGGCTTCTAGTAGCCATCTTGCCATCTCGAGAGTCATGGGTGGCGGAGGAGGTGAGTTAGCTCGCTTGGTTGGTTGTGTGAGAAATCATGGGTGTCCTATGGGTTTCAAATGCTTTAATGGGGAGGGTAAAGTGATTTCACCTCTTATGGGTCATGGCCAACCCAAACACCCATTGGGTCAGATTGGGCAGTGTCCTAGGTGCTTAGGTAGACCATCGAGAGAGTACTAAGTGGCCAAGGAATCAAAATGACCACTTACATGGGTGATTTGTCTTATGTGATGCCCTTGACCCAAGGGTAGAATGATCATTTGGCATTGGATTTGATTTGGGCAGATTTGAAATGAGCTAAAAGTGGGTTAGCCCAAATTTCAAGTCAATTGGAGTTGATTTGGTTAGGTTTGGCTCAATTTGACTCATTTAGGTGAAATTGGGTTAGGTTGGGTCAAGTTGACCAATTGGTCAAATTGAGTCAAACTAAGGGTTGAGTCAAGTTAATATGATCAGATATTTGGTTTAATTGGTTTGGTTTAGTTTGGCTTTAGTTTAGCTCATTTGAATTCATTTGGGTTAAATGGGTTAAGTTGACTAATGTGACCAAATTAGACAAAATGGCTTGGGTTGGGTGTTAGTTTGGGTTTAGTTTACCAATTGAAGATGATTGTAGGCTTTGGTTTCAATTAATTTGGATTTGGTTTTGATTTAGGCCAACAGGAACCTTTCAATCAATTTTGGCTAAGTAGGTTAATTGGATTCAATTGGGTCCAATCATGGCTTTGGTTAAGTTCAATAATCAATTTGGAATGAGGTTGAACTATTCGTTGCAATCAATTTGGTTTATATTTTATTTGACCCAATTTTTTAAGTCAATTTGGGTCAACTTGGGTCAAGAGGGGTATTGGGTTTGGTTTGACTCAATTGAAGGTCAAGTCATATTCAAATATTGTTTTTTTTGATTTGGTATGCATCATTGGTTTCAAGGGATTTGGCTTTTTATTTGGCTAGTTTGGGTTCATATGGGTTAAGGGGTTGACTTTGTTAGATGTCTAAGTTGACTTGGTTTTACCCAATTTATGACAACTGATCAACCTATGGTGATCAATAATCATGATGGGAGGTTTTGATGGGCTTGGTTAAATCAAATTTGGGTAGGATTAGAACTTGGCTTAAATAGGTCAAATTGGCCACTTTGGGTCAAGTGGACCAATTGTGCTTGTTTTTTGGGTTGAGTTTGATTTAGTTGAGTTTTATATGGATTTGGGATTGATATATAAATTCAATTACAATTAGGTTCAAATGGGTTTTGGTTCATTTGAACATTTCAAAAGTTAAGTTGGGTTTGACTTGGGTTGATTTTGGTTTGGCCTGAAGATTGTAGATTTCATTTATATTTGTAAATATGTTTGAAATTATGATTGATTCATGATAAAATCAGTTGAATTTGGGTTTTTGAATGAAGGAATTGGGCTAAGTCCATGGAGTTGGGCCATGTTTCTTAGGTTTGGATTTTGATTTGGTTTTATTTAAATTTAATGATTTAAATGTATATATCATTTAAATTTGTGAATATGATTGAAAATATGATTGATTTGTGAGACAATGAATTGAGTTTGACTTGATTTGGATTAATATTTGGCTAAGTCCATGGGATAGGTCATATGGCTTAAGAAGGGTTTGATTTAATTTGATTAAGTTTGATTTAGTTCTGATCATTTGAATGTAGATTTGATTAATATTTAGAAAGATGATTGAAGATATAAATTGATTATGAGAAAATAAATTGACTTTGAATTGTTTTGGATTAAGATTTGGCTATGTCCATGGGATAGGTCATATGGCTTAGGAAGGGTATGAAGTTTGGATTTGATCATGGGCTTCAATCATTTGGTTCTGGAATTTGGATTTGGATTTTGATTTAAATTTGATGCTTGAATTGAATTTGAGGTTTGGTTTGGGAAGGTGAACATGGATTAGATTTGGGTTGTAGGGTAGGTTAATTATCCTAATACCTAGGCATAACCTAATCCATGGTTAATCCAAGTCTTTCTTAGGTTAAGTGTTTACCTAATTATTAGAAGTGTCTTATAGGAAGTCTAGTTTCTAGAAGACTCCTAAGCCTAAGATGGGAAGATTGAATCACTCCAAAAATGAGGTCAACAGGCCTTAGGCTCCATAGTGTTGGAGATAGATGATTAGAAGACCAAAGCCAAGTTTCACATTATAGACTCAGATACATCTTTCAACACTTTTCTTGGGAGGCCATGGATACATGAGAACAACATAGTTCTATCCTCTCTACATCAGTGTTTGAAGTTCGTGAGATGAGGGATTGTCTACTGTGTCAAAGGAGATCTCAAGCCATTTACAGTTCACAATGTCGGTATATGAGGATGGGGCTACTACCTCCCTCAAAATCAAAAAGTCTATTCTTGAACTTGGCCAAAGTTTAAAATAAAAAAAAGAAAAAAGAAAAGAAAAGAAAGAAAAAGAAAAAAAATAAAGAAAATAAAAAAGAAAATAAAAAATAGACTTGGAGGAGGAAGTGGAGCCACATTAGATTCAACCCAGTTTGTTTTCATTGAACATATGGGTAGGATGACGACCTCCAGAGGAAGAGGGGTTTAGAGCGGTCCTAGGGATGGAAAACACCTTATTGGCCACCGAATTGAAGATATGTCTCAGCTACCAGTAGTGCACCTGCTATCTATAGAGACTTAGAATCTAGTTCATAGAATTAGTCTTATATGGCAGTAGATTCCCTTGGAGGTGACACATGAGCCAAATAGTGATGATGACCAGGCTCCAAAGCAAAGCATAAGTGTATCCCACTTTCCTCTCGAAAAGCTGAAGGTTTGGTAGTTAAGGAAACCTGTAAGTCATCCATAGGTTTGAAGACTCAGAGGTTTTTTCTTGGAGCATCATCCTCAAGTTAAGAAGTTGATGTAGAACTTGAGGATGATTTATATAAAGATTTAATAGAATTACCTTTCGATTGATACTTGCCTTGTGTACATAATTTAGCAAAGAAAGGGTTAATCCCACATACTTGGTCAAAGCATAGGTCAGACTACTTTGAAAGAATAGAGAAGAACAAATGCATGAGCTCTCAATCAAGACTAGGATTAGGATTCAGTACAGTGGGTCTAGTCGATGATGATGATTACTACTTAGTCATCACCAATAATTTCGAATCTGATAGGTTCTTTTCAAATCACATTAACTCATATGAGGAGCTATACTTAGAAACTTCAGATGATCCAAATGATTTTGAATTCAAAGATGCATTGCCAGAGTTTGAAGAAGAGATCAAGTCAACCATTAACGTACTCAAGCAAATCAGCTTAGGAACTGAAGAAGATCCACGCTCGACATAGATCAGTTCTTTAATGAATGAAATTGAAACCAATGGCTTAGTTAGGCTATTGATTGAGTTTAAAGATTACTTTGCATGGAGTTATGAAGAGATTCTTGGATTGGCTCTTGAAGTAGTGGTCCATCAACTAGCAATAGAGCCTGCTAACCCTATCATGCAAGCTCTTAGGCGCATGTGATTAGACATAGAATAATAGGTCATTTTTCCAGTCAAGAAACTAATTGATGTTGGCTTCATCCAAAAGAAAAATACTAGTTAGCTTGCATCATCTAGTTAAGAAAAAGAATGACCAAATTCACATATGGATCAATTTTATGGATTTAGATAAGGCATGTCCAAAAAGATGAATTTCCACTATCAATCTCAGAGTTGATGGTAGACATTGCCTCATCTCATACGCTTCTCTTTCATGGATGGCTCATCTAGATATAACCAAATAAAGAGATGGCCCCAAAAAAGAAACACTACTTTTAGAACTCGATGAAATCTATTATTATAAGGTCATGCCTTTCAGCCTTAAAAATGTTGTTGCTACATATCAGCGGGCTATGACTCAAATCTTCAATGAACTCATTCATCATCAAGTTGAGTTCTATGTTGATGATCTCATGGTCAAAAGTAGAGAAAAGAAAGACCATCTCTTTCACTTGAGTGTAGTTTTTGAATAGTTAAGATAATTTAACCTCAAAATGAACCCACTGAAGTGTGCATTCGGAGTAGCTTCAAGGAAATTCCTTGGGTTTAATGTCTGACACCAAGGAATCAAAATTGATCCGGAGAAGATCAAGGTGATATTAGAAATGCCACCCCATAAAACTTTAACTCAACTTAGATTATTCTAATGGTGGTTGGCATACCTAGGACACTTTATATCCAACTTATCAGGAAAATTTCATCCATTCTTAGCACTTGTCAAAAAGGTTGCCAATTTCAAGTGGGTGATAAGTGTGACAATGTCTTGACATCATCAATTACGATGATGTCATCAATTCTAGCCCTATCGAGCAAGCATACTTTACACTTGTTGCATTAGACAACTCTCCCTTTGCTTTGTTGGCCAATGATGAAGGGAAGGAAAATGTTTACTACCTTAGCCATTATCTAATCCCTGAGGCTAATTATCCACCCATTGAGAAGCATTGCTATCTTTAATCTTTTGCATCCCAAATGCTACACAACATGCTTCTTCATAAAGTGAACTTAATCTCTAAGATCAATCCACTATAGTATCTCATGGCACGACCGATGCTATCCAGATTGGAATGACAATCTATGATCCTCTCACAGTTTGACATTACTACCCCTGTCAGCGAAAGGACAAGCGCTTGATTTCTTATTTTTACCCACTTCTGCTTAGTGATGATCTCCCCAATGAATAAATTATGAACATAGGGGATACTAGAATTCACTGCTGGTAGATGTACTTTGATCGTGCGACTTCCTCTCAAAGAAGAGAAGAACCACAATCTACTATTCCAGGAAAGGCAGGGGTAGGAATAGTTCTCTTAACTCTGGACCATGATGTGATGAGATTCTCATATCATATATCCAATCTTGCACCAATAATGAAGCTAAATATGAGGCTCTGATTGCCAATCTAGAGTTAGTCATTACTCTAAGCATCCAAAATATCAACATCTTCAGGGATTCTCAGCTAGTTATCAACCAAATTGCTGGGTCTTATAGGGTTATAAAGCCCAAGCTCCATCATTACCAAAACTACAACATGGAGTTCTTGGCCCAAATCCCAAAGGTTATGATTTCTAAGATTCCTCAAGGAGAGAACACCATAGTGTATGCTTTAGCCAAGCTTGCCAAGGAGTTGGAATGTCTAGAGGATGAGTCCATTTCAATAAAGGTCCAAAATAGACAAGTCTTATCCCTTATTGATATTGAACTCATCAAAAGTACTCTCTTGAAGGGAGGTTGCCATTTCCAAGAAGGATGAGGTTAGATTGGAGGCAACCCTTCATGGATTACCTAAATAAGGACCTCAAGAGAAGTCTCAAGCCCATCACTTTCATGGATGATTATATCGGTCTTTCATCATGTTGTTACATTATTTAGAAAACATGAATCACAGGTTGTGAAATCAAGATTATGTGAGCCAACCAATCATTTGAAGATGAAAGCCAAGATCAAGAGACTGATACTACTTAGATGATTAGAGTTTTCAAGGATATGGCTAGGTTGCCACCATTGTCAAGTACATGGTGTGGTCCTACACCAACCACCCAACATTCTACATCCTACATTAGCCTCATGGCCATTCGAGGTTGAGTGCGACATAGTGTTGATTTATCCTCTTCTTCCAAAGTCATCTTCATCTTTGCTTCTTACTTTCATAATGAAGGAGATTTTGCTCAGAAAGGTCACAGCTTAGCATGTGCTCCAATCTTTTAGGATCCATATCGTATATAGGTTCGGAGCACCTTGATTAATTATTTCTGATAATGGTATTACATTCAACAGCACCGAGATCAACAAATTTTTCCAGAGATAAAGCATAGATTAGAGATATTCTACCTTCAATTACCCAAGGGTAAATGGCTTAGCAAATGTCTTTAATAACATTCTTATCCAAATACTAAAGAAGACACTCTAAGCAAATTGGCATAAAGTTAAAGCCTGGGCCTCTGCACCACATATAGAACTCCAACTCAATCTACTCCTTTCTCCTTAGTGTATGGGTTTGAATCTGTTCTATCATTAGAAGTCCAATTCCCATCACTAAGGATAGTTGTGGGTTGCAAGATAACAATAAAGTAGAATACTATGTTGCAATTAGAAGAGCTCGAAGGTTTGGAGGAGAGACGCCTCCGGGCATGCCAAAACCTCAAGTTGTACAAAGCTAAAATGATTCAAGCTCATAATAAGTTGGTCCATCCTAGAGTTTTTCAAGTAGGAGAGCTTATTTTAGTTTAAGGAGACTGATTGTTACCCGTCGTTAGATGGGAGGCATGTTTGAACCCACTTGAGAAGGCTCTTTTGCCACGAAGGCCTAGGAGGATCTTATCAACTTATTATTCATAAGGGAAAGTTGCTTCAATCAATGGGCTCTACTTAAAGAAATAATATAAATCATGTTGGAAATAATTATCATCAATGAAAATTACATTTTGAATTCAATCTCTTCATGTTAAAAGTATTCTTATTTGTGAATCGCCCATGATGTGTTTAAGGTAGGTGTAAGGAACGGCGTCTATTCTTCATTGACAAACACAAAACAAACTACACACAAACATATAAAATAAACACATATCTTTTATCTGCTACTACGAGTTGAGATAACCCCTGGCACTCACTCGAGTTGCTCTAGGTCGCTAATGTGCTACCTACTATTGTTTCACCCTGGTCTTCTTTCTTTGGAGGATGTAAGTCTACTACTCTTTCCTTC